>JAVCKT010031308.1:0-19681 GCA_032273925.1 Rhynchotus rufescens | reverse complement strand
TTAATCATATCCCCCCTCAGCCTTCTCTTCTCCAGGGAAAACAGGCCCAGCTCACTCAGCCTCTCTTCGTACGAGAGTTGTTAATGCCTCATGCGTGGAAATGTGAGCATGTGAGGAAGTGCTGACATCCAGTTAGTGGCTCTCAAAGTCTAACTACACTTTGATATTTTAACTCGCTGGGGAAGAAAAACAATGCGGAGAAGTGATTGCCTAAGTTAGCTGAAAGCTTGGTAAATAGGGAGTTTGCCCAGATTCCCATTACTCTGAAAGTAAGCTTTTGCCGCTGTGCACTTGAATATGAGCAGAAGAGTTCTTCCCCTCTGTCCCTCTTTAAAGAAAGGTTTTGATGTGCAATATTTTCACTGGAATCCTGTCTTGTAGGTGAGCTCCGAGCTTACATCTCAGCTTGTAAATTTAACAGTGCTAGGTCCGGTTCTTTGGCCTGCAGGCCAGCTGGCACCACCTCGCCGCGTCCACACATTAAACAGGATGGTCAAACGCAAACTGTCTGTTGGGAATGTTTCTTGGCTTCTGCTAACTTCCTGACTGTGTTCAGGAATTTGGGAGAAGGCTAGTTGGCCTGAGCAAAACATGCGCCAGGGACAGCTCTCATAAATTCACAGGAATCGAGCACTAATGGCTTTTGTCCATGCCTGTGCCCTTGTGCTGGTGAAGTAACTAGTGTAGATATGGACATATAGATCCTTCTGGATTAAAAACTGCAGGTAAGCCTCACTGGAAATATGCAATTTAGAAAAGCCATTTGAGAAGAGGTGTAAGAGAGTCACATATGTGTTTATGTTGCTTGTGGGTTCAAGGCCCTTCCTGAGCAGGTGCGAAAGTTGAATGTGAAGGAAATGGAAAAGGAGCACTGCTGAGCATTGCTGGGGTTATGGAGCATCTATGCAGGTTCCAAATTTCTGTGCAAATGTTGTAGGCACCTGTGTGCGTAGGTGACTTTTGATCACAAAGAACAGAGAGTTCATGCCAGGCTTTATTGTCAGGAGAAAGCACCAAGGGAAAACAAGGAGACAGGTAGTTTTGACATGATCTAGCAGGCCATGTTGAATTCTTAACTCAACCATAATGTTGAATACAACCACCTAACTCACTGGAGAATATCAAGCTGATTTGACATGCCCTTGGTTTTGCCACATGCTACTTAATCAGAGAAGAGCTCACTGGCCTGCCTATTGTCAGTGTGCTCTTAGATGTGTTCCCTGTGGTCAGTTAAAGCACCTGAGAAGAAGACCATAAAAACAACTATTAGCTAATCAGAGAAGTTTCCATTCTGATGGAAAGACTTGTGCCAAAGTGGGCCCATGAAAAGCAGATTGATTATTCATTGACTTCTGTGTTTATCCCTACATTGCTCCTGCCTATTCACCAGAACATCTGGAAGGAGATAGTGCAGCAGTGGCTCTGGCTGTGTTCACTGTGAGCCTGCCAGTGAGCAGGATGCCTTGACCAACTTCTGCACAAATTCTTGAATCTTTCTGAACTGAGCATGCCTGCTTCTTCACTGCCCAACACCTTGTAACCATTTGCACCTGTACAAAGTGAGTGTAAAAATCTGCCAGTCCAGATGGCAACACTTCTCACCTACTTTGCCCACGTTTTAAAGTCTACACAAGCTGCAGGGCAGCAGAAATTCACAGATAGACTTTTTCCATTTCTCCTGTGACTCACTGTAAGGTACATGGTTCCACTTCCCCAGAAGGGGAAGGAGGTGGGAGGGTTATGGGGAATAGATAGGAGGGTTATGCTTCTTTGAGGTAATCTTTTAATCTCTAATAGTCAACAGGAAAATCACAACTTTGTTTTTCAGATATCTTACGCATGATATCATAACGATAAGAAGTTTGCCTTAGTGTCCATTTCTGCAATGTATCAGCCAGATAATCTGTTTCTGCTCCAAGAATTTTAACGAGAGGTTTGTGGTCTGAAATCAGAACAGCTTCTTCCAATGTAAAGACTCATGGAATGTCCTCATTCCAAGTTATAGCAGTCAGAGAGTGAGTTGTTTCATATGTTTCATGAAGGTGGAAGCAATTAGCTTCTTTATTCCATTATTATTTTAGGTGAGAAGCATCTATACTTACAGCTGAAACATCATGAATTGAGAAAGAAATGGAAATGTAATTTTTTTTTTCAAATCTCTAATTTCTAAGTTTCATTAAATATCATGTCCCAGTGTCCAGGTAACATTTTTGTCATTGGTTTTACGAATGTATATAAGCCAGAATAAAACTCACTATAATGCTTAACAATATCTAAAAAAGAATCTTTGGCAATGTATTCTTTGTCATAGTAGGGTTTTTTGACATAAGCTGTCTTTCTCTGAAAGTAGTTTTTAGTCTTACACAACATATTCATGGCCTCATCAGTTGCTTGTGGCTGGAAGAAGTCTTATTTCTCCTTATTCTTAATTTTTCTTCATTGTTCTAGTCATTTCAGTGCAGATTCCAGGCCTCTCAGTGTGTTTTCTCATTTGCATTTGAACAACAGTCTCTATCCACTTACATTTAGCATGCTTGGTTTATTATAGATTGAGATGTCACATGTGCTGCTATTCAAGAAAACAATGATGATGACGTATATCAAGACCTCGGTTCCTACCAAATCTGCTGGTAAACCCAAGACAAACCTAAATTTGTGAACTTCTGTTCCTCATTTAGTAATAGAAATATTCCTTAAAGGAATACTTTTGAATAGGAAGGAAACTTTTGAACAGGGCCAGGTAATAATCATTACATATGCCAAAAGGCACATCATTCTGAAACTTTACTTCACGCTAAAATGTGACCTCCTTTGCCCCAGAAGGAGACATAATCTGGGATAATATTAGGAGATTTGACCTCTAATTTTAATGAACTTTTATGATCTTTTTTTTTTTTTTTTTTTACAATATAGATCTTTTTACTCCTTTCTGCAAGCTTGATGTTCTAGCTCTAGCTATATTAACTGAAGTGTATGTGACCTGTAACTTTACCGTGAATTATATGTAAAATATTTCACTAAGGTACATTTACACAGCACACAGATTCAAGGACAAAGATTCTTTGATTACATCCTGACTGATTCTGCCAAGTTTCAAACCACCCAGTTTTCATTTTGTTCTAAGTGAACAAAATTTCCTATTTGATGAATATTGTTCTCCTGGTCTTTCTTCTTTTAACACTAATGTAACTAGGAGAAACTACAAGCACACTTGTTGTAATTGACCTCCTATAACACATTTTTGTAAATGGGTGTTGGCTCCTAATATTTAAAGAGACATGGACTTTAATGAAGGCAGGAAAATAAGAATTTTTCAGTCTTTCTGGCATCAGTGAGGTATGGACTGCCTGCATGGTGGTGTCTTCCTTTGGAGAATGGTGTGCTATAACAAAAATGCTAGTAACAAGTTTTGAAGACTCATCCCTAGTTCTTAAACGTGGGGCTCAGAAATCTGGATGATTTGGCAATTTTTTTTTAATCTCACCCAATAAACAACCCAGAAAGAATTTTTTGGGTGTATTGTTTCTTGAGGAATCAACTCACAGATTTTTTTATAAGGAAAATAAAATCTGAGGCCAGTTGAATGGTGAGGCTCAAGGATTAGTTTTCTAAGTAGCTTCCCCGTTTTTGTTCCTTTGGCACTCCAGCTCTTGCAACAACAGATATCAGGTGCCTCACTTAAGAACTACTTACTAAAGCAATAATCAGTGATCTTCACAGTAAGAATTGCAGTATGGAGCCAAAGTCATCGGTGCCAACTCCACCATATTTGGCAGAAAATCTTTATACATCATGTAGAGCCCTGCTGCTTTTTTGGCTGCTAGTCTAGGAATTTCAGGCAATTGCCAGGCTTGTGGGAGAAGCTGCGCTACCTCCAATGAAGCTGCCCTATACTCAGATATTCTGAGCAAATGGCCACTGCAGAGGTACAAATTCACTTCACATGTGTCTAATAGATTAGATGTGTTAAACTGCCTATTTTAAGTGCAGCAAAAGTGAAGCATGTTGAATTCCTTGGTTATGTCTGTACTAGGAAATGAATCCGTGTCAAGGAACATCTCTGGAGGCTGCAGCTGGAATGTCCATACTGCCAAAATGGACTTTGTCATAATCTCTGGCATTACTAAGACTCAGGCCAACCAGAAGGAGACTCACCATAGCATCACCAGCTTATGTACAAGACAGCAGGATCAGTGCAGCACCGCTGTTTTGGGATGGACCGCCATGCTCACATGACTGAAGTGAGCTGCATACGTGAAGCATTTGGGATCAGTATTAATTTCTGTGTATCTGCAGCAAAGGCTGCTCTTTTCTGACTGGCGCAAAGTCCACAGCTGGAGGAAGCTCAGATGCAAGAACTGGTCTACCTCAGGGCATATGCAAAGACCTTGGAGCAATGTGCAGATGCCCAAACTGGCACCTATGCCATCTGCTATGTATGCATCATAAATAGCCACATGGAAGTCAAGCAGATGAGATCCAGCAGCAGCGTATCAGAGCTGTGTACAATTCTGTCCTTGAGAAAAAGCACTTACTTGAGGGTACATGGCACTGCCTGACAGCCATAAATGGCTGCTGGATCTGCCAGACTCAAGGAGATTTCACTCTTGCAGCCTGTTGCATAAGGAAGACATGTCCTGAGGTCAGCACGGATTCCACTTCAGTGGGAAGTTTTTCCTGCTGGTAGATGGACTTCTAATTATCAGGCTTACTACAAGTAGCTGTCCTTGCACACACCAGGAATGCTCACCCACAAGCCTCAGGAAGAAAATTGATCAGGTATATGCAATTATCAGAGACTGGAAAGAGGTAGCTTCAGTATTAAGAATTCTTTACATTTTTAATAAGTTGCAGGAGACTTAACCATGGTTTAACTTGTAAATATCTTCTCCATCCAGTGAAGAAAAAGAAAAGACAAGTTATTAAAAATTACCTTTTGCTTTTTTTCCTGCCTTGATTATACAAGCTTTAATGTCTTATTTCTCTTGCAATTATAGCAGTATTATTGCAGTGACGAGTGAATAATGACCTCATTACAAGAGAAAGGGAGCAAGGCTAAGCATGGTTCCCCAGGTGTCTGGAAATTTGCCCTGTGCTTGTGCTATAGACTAGCTTTATAGCAGAAATTAAAAATGGGGTGTATGTATATACATATATGTATGCAGGATGCTTTGTAACATATTTCCATTTTGTTTTATTTCTGAACATATCCAAAAAGAAGTTCTTAATTCTGCTTTAATTCTCTGCTTTTTTTTTTCAAGCAATGCTATCTATAATTCTAACAAGCTTTTTTTTTTTTTGAGAAAATCTCTTTTCCAAGATATGCTTTCCAAAGTTCATTTAAGTTATCTATCAAAGAGTATTGTTTAACCTCTACATCAAATTTCTTTCATTTACAGACTGGGTTTGAGCTTCCACCTGCTTCTCCTGACAGTCATCCAACAAAAAGCAAGATAGATTAATGCATATATTGTGCAAATAGTAGATTTTTTTTAGCTTGGCATATCAGAAAACATGTAAGAGAAATAATATTGAGTGAAAGTAGTTTAAATTATTTTGATTTTTATTCAGACAGAAAATTTGAAAATACTATGAATCAAAAGATGCTTTGTTTCATTTAAAATTAATCATTTTGATTTCTAGCACATTTAACATTCTGACATTTGAAATACTTTTCAAAATTAGAAGTAACTTCAAATGAGAAATCCAAAATCTTTCAACATCTAGGTATATTCCTGTTTTTTTTTATTTTTTTTTGAATGAACAACATTCATAAAACATATAGTCTCTCAGGACCTACATTTTTCACAGAAAAAAAAAGGTCATGCACTATTAATTTATCTAGTCTAAGGAAAAAGGAAAAAAGAACAAAAACAGAAGCCAAAACAATGAGAAGGCCATTTGAAAAAGTCTTACAGACTTTGTTGCCTTTAATCTCTCATTTTTCTTCTCTTCCTGACAGATCCCTCTCACCCACTAATTGTACAGAAAGGGAAGGAAGTGGTATACGTTCCTTTCCAAATTAACTGGTAACTAGCTGGTCATATATTGATACTTGGAAGGGTTTTAGAGGGACATGGTATTTCTTTTTTTTTCAGAAATGTGTATTTCAGCTCCTGGATTTCTGGCACGTGTTGTATTCTGCCATATTTTGTTACACCTTGCCAGGCATGGCAAGTATCAAATAATGTAACATGACTTTGGGTAGCCAGCTGTCATTTGAAGAATCCCACAAGTCACAAAGTCACACAACTGGCTAGAACAGACTCTTTTTCTGAATTTCTTTGGAAAGTTATTAGCAAAAAGGTAAATCGTATGACACTTAAGATAAAAATTCACTAATTAAGATTAGATGATGGCTTTGAACAAAATGATTTTTCTTCATCAAAAACATGGTTTGCTGGATATTTCTTCAGAGAAATGAACAGTATTTTACCAAAACAGACTACATGGAAGATCCTATCTCCTTTAATTTTAGCTACAGTGACATATATGACTTTTTAACTGATCCCATCAGAATTCAGTATAGTTTTATGTTTCTTGAAGTAAAATAGTAAAATGCAGAATTGTACAAATGGTCCTTCTGCTCAAGCAGGTCTCTGCAGGTCAGCCATACTGACATTGATAAACTGATTAATGGTCAGAATTTCTGCCTTCTGGCAGATGGCATATGATTCACTATGCCTCAGCTAATGAAGTTAGCAAATGAAGTTAGCTCAGAGGTGCCTATTTAAACCCCTCAAAGCAAATTCATTTGAAATTAAAGAATAAAGTCTATTCAGTAGGCAACTGCTTTTATGACATGCTGTCTATATGAAAGCTGCATCATGTCATTTTTTTTCTATACTGCAATGTTTGTATTATGCAGGTTTTTAAGCCTGAACTTTGAAGTTGCACAATTCAAGATTACTAGTTAATTAGGCATTTCATACTATAATGCGGTGTAGTTACAGAATGCATGTGATTTCAATATATGGCATGCATACCAAAATGCGTATTGTATCTGCAAAAGCTCTCTCTTCACGAGCAAATAAACACATGATAAATAGATGGCTCTGCATATGAAGGCATATGAATTTCTTGAGCCAAGACAGCACTTCTTATGCACCTACACAGATTTCAGAGAATAAAGCTCTGCTGGAATTTGTCTGAAAATAACAGGGGGCAAATTAAATTTTCAAGTGGAATTCAGAACAATAGTAATATTTCCTGAAAGGCTACTAATTCTAGCGAAGCTATTTCAAAGGCCACATTCTTTGCAGGTTGCTATGGAAGGCCAACTCATATTATAAAATGATAGCACCCTTTTGTGTTTTGAGCTTTCTGTTACACCTGCTGTGTCCACTTTTTTATTTTTATTTTCTTTTTGGTTTTCAGTTCTGCTTGGTCTAGCACAGGCTGGTGCTGGTTAAATAGAAAGCTGCAATATAAAAGAATCTGCCCCATATCTCTGTTATTTTTTTTCTTCTTTTTGACTGTGTCTAAATATGCAATTAACTTCTCATAAGACATAAAACAACACCAGTGAAAGCCAAAATTACTAGCTGGTATTATTCCATGTGTTAAATTACCAGAACACTGAAGCTAAAGATGGGAAACACCCTATAAAATAACTCATTATGAATAGCGCTGGTTTTCTGTTCTTGTTATTTTGGGTATGCACATCCTTTTGAAAAATGTAATTTGGTTAAGAGGGACAATGCACCCACTCTTGTGCTGAGAGCTATGAGCAAGAAGCCTGTTCCAATCATAAAATAATTTCAGATGAACTAATAGGGAGTAGGCACTAGAGCTATTTTCTATTTATTTGATTTTCTCTGAATATGTCTATTCACCTCAATCACACTTTTAAATAAGCAAGTGTGGGTCCTGATGAGAGTGTCCTGTGGCTGTGTGCAAAATCTGCTTCTAACATCTGTAAATACTCAGAGGGTAAATCCAAGCTAAACTCCAGCCTCTGTGGCTAAGCTTGTATCACAAAACTTTGGATTACATCAGAGCAATACACCTGCTCATTTTCAATATCTTTCTCCAGTAATTTTCCACAGAAGTATCTTTGTTCATGACAAATAAAAAGCTCAACTTGTTGGGCCCTCATACATCTCATGTAACTTTGCACCTTTTTTTTTTTTTTTTTTTTTTTTTTTTTTTGTCATTTACCTTTGGGCCTCTTAATCCACAGTATTGTTATTCTTGCAGCTATAGAAGGGCATGAAGAAAAGTACTGAGAGTGAACACTGTTCAGGTGTGACATTCTCCTTGTATTTGAAGAAAGCAAAGGAATAAGAAAAACAGAATCTAACCATTTTCAGAGCACCTGAGAATACTGAGTTTTGAATACTGATTATATAAAAACAAGTGAAAAGGCCATGGGGAGAAATAATATAGAAAGTGCTTAAGCTGGGGAGAGAGACCATGCTGAAAGATGCAGAAAAATTAGCTTTCTCAAAACAAAAGGAAAAAATGAGTAGATCTTTTCGTATATCTTGATGTTTTCTCCTCAGTGCTGCTCTGAATATTATTTGATTCCAAAAATAGTATAAGCAAATACTGACAACTTGGAGAAAAATAATGCTTTTTTTTTTTCCTGGGAATAACTAGTATCAAGCTCAAGATTTTATGGATGAGATTTGCCCCCTCTGTCCATCTCTTATCGATCACAACTATCTCGGATTCTGCCTTTATTTTGCTAGTCATCACCACTCACCTTTGCATTGAACATCTCCTTTTCCCTCCCTCCATTCATTCATGCCTCATCCTTTCCCAACCAGCAAGAAAATATTATGGCTTGTTATAGGCTTTCCCATGATAGTCTCACTAATGGGATCCTCTGCTTAGCCCCTGACTTCTGCAGAACTCCAGAATGAAGAGGAACTTCTCTAAAAGCTGAATTTGACCAATGGGTTCTCCTGTTTGTAAAAGGAGACTGATAGATAAACAGACAAACACTTCAATTATGTAATTTTACATGTTTGGAAAATAGGCTGAAAAACAACCAGAAGCCTCAAAGGATTGATTTATGAAGAAAGATGATCACCACGGTATTGGCTACAATGAAGTAGACCTTTTCCCCTTTTGCTCTGCAGTTTCGACCAAAAATTCCATTTTGGACCCAAGAAACCTTTCCCAACAAAAGTTTCTAAAATCTCACATATCCCACGAAACATTTCAGCTTTGAAGACTGGCATTTTTTTCTATGAAAAAAAAAGTATTTTCTTGAAACTCTTGACCAGCTCCAGTGACCACATGAGCTATAATAATTTGTATTTACAATCCAGCCAAACTAGAAGAGCAGGAAATGTTAGACCAAGCAACATTAACTCAAACTAGAAAACACTAAGAGGAATTAGCAAACTTTTTGTCATAGTATAGTGCTTTCTATTAGGTAGGAGAACATGAATCTAATAAAGAATTGTATAATTTGAAGTTTCTATAGGATAAATAAACTTATTCTGCCTTTTAAAAAAAACTGAAAAAGTTCACATTTACTCTGAGAAGAAGTCTCAAAGTAATGGGATTTTTTTTTTTTAACACTTTTTCTCAGATAAAATCTTCCTAAAACTCCCATAAGCAATCTCTAATGTTTGTTTTCTTCTGGGGTGACACTTGTGTTAAGAACAGTGTTTTTCAGCGTAAGTGATGACATTGGGATCCACTCCTGAACAGTGAATTCAATCACGCTTACTCCCTTCCAGGATTGTGTGTTGGGGAAGTGAGGTCAACTGTTTGCTGCACAAAGTGGTTGGCTATTATTTAGCAAAGGAAATCCTTGCCATTCGTGCATTTTTGTTTATTTATTTGTTTGTTTTACATAAAATTGCTAGAGTTCAGCCAAACAAAACAAACCAAACCCTGTGCTTACCTTGTCCAGACTGTTTGCTTTACTCAAAGGTTGCAGCCCAACTCCCGCAATGCAGTAATTAGAGAGCTTTGCTTTTTATTGTTGCATTTTAAGTGTTCCTGGAGCACTGGCTGCTCTGCTGGAGAACAGGGAGCAGATGATATATGTTTTGCTTCTTTTTTTAATCCGTCGCTCAGCATCACCACTACTCCAGCAATGGGCCTCCTGACTTTGCTCATTGTTTCTAAATGAACTGAAAATAAAATATATATATACTGCTTTTGAAGGGTGAAAGCATGAAGAATTACAGTCAGCCTGATCAACTTTGTAACATCCTTGAATGTACTCCTGCTTGCTGGTAGTCCTAAATCATTCGCTCAGAGAAACGAGCCATTTTGGAGGACTGCATTTGCTAAGGAACACGGAGGATTTTCTTCCCTTTGTCTCTTTCCATTTGGCTCCTCTGCAAGCGTTTCCTCTACTGACATCCACTGGTAGCTCCAGGACAGCTGCAAACGGCTCGTAACCCACCCGCGCTAATCCCAGCTGCCGTGCCAAGTCATTGATTTAGTGCCGTGCTGGATGTCAGCTCAAATGTAAGGTCAAAATAATGTAATCCTTCCAGGTTCTGCCCCCTTCCCAGAGGAATGGCCCCTTTCCCCTTCCATGGTGGTAAATAAATTCAAGAGATGAAAACCTGCTAGCAATTTCTTTGGCTGCAGCTCACCAATTAGCAACACAGAAAATCAAACCACAGTTTCCTAGGTGTAGTGGGAATTTATAGGCAATGAGAGCTACCAGGAGCATGAGCTGGTATGTTACTCATTATATATTTTTGTTTAAAATGCAGTAAATTAAGACTCAGTGATCAAGTGTGCAGGAATGAGGATTAGAGACCAGCTGGGAAGAGCTGAGGACTCCTTGCTGCACACACTGTGCCATGAGCCTTTCTGGCCATTAATCCCAGGACCTCTCCTGTCCCTAGGTACTGCAGGCGTGGCTGTATGAGATGAGTTTGAAGATAATTAAGAATACCTTTGTCATCATTATCTGCTTCTGACATGGCACGACTCTCCAGATAGTGTTGGTTTGTCTACAATATAATAAAATTCTTGGCTATGTGGAGATTTGGAGTGGGTCCTTGTGCCTTTGCATGGCTATACCTGAAGGAAACGGAGAAGAGGATCTATTGCAGAACCCATGAGACTTATTGGGTAAATCAGGAGTCATAACCTGGTCCCCATTACAGTTTGGCCAAGAGTATAATTCTGTTGTAAACTTTCAATCAGCTGTTCACTCACAGCCTTAGCTGTCTGTAAATTTGGTCCTATTCCTAGTTATTCAGTGAAGTAGCATCAGCTTGTATAATCTATGTAATCTCTGCTCATAATTTACATTTATTTTTGTTCATTTAGTATCCTATTGATCATCTTAATCAGATGCCTTTGTTTCTCCTTCCTAATTTGATACATGTAGTAAGGAGGGAGGACTGATCAGGAACAGGACACAGTAGATCAAGCCATTCACTTTTTACTCTCTGGGAAAGAGGAGGAGCCATTTAAGACATAGGAAGGTATAAGAGAAGCCATTAAGGCTTTTCCTTTTTGGATCCTGACATCCCTGCTGACATCAGTTGCTGTTATTAGAGAACAGAGCAGATTTGGCTTTTTAAGGCTCAGCAAAACATGTTGTCAATACTCTTTTGATTCCAAATTTAAAATTTTTTATTATTCTTCTACTGAAACTAAGACCCCTGCACCAAAGCTTAGACCGGAAAGACAAGGACTAGCCTTGAATCTAGTTACTATTTGGAAAAACTCTCTCCTTGTGATTACAGTCTCTGATATTTTTAAGCCCCAGTACTTCTAGAACTCAGTAAAATTACCACTGGTGGTAGCTGACAAGCAGCAGACTTGCTGGAATTGGCTGCTGACACGATGAGAATAGGTAAATCTCCAGGGTCAGCCTATGCACCTTCACATAACAGTATTGCAGTTGTGCAATATCTCATGCAAAGCCTTGTCCAAACCTACTGTTGGTGAAATCTAAGCTTGTTCAACCCAATCTTTGGTCTCTTCTGCTCCTCGCAAGCTCTTTGCTGTTATTTACCATTGTGCAAATGGATCTGTTCATCTACATTAAAAATAGCTTTAAAACATCCCAGAAAATTACTTACTATTTCTAAGCAACTTTAAAAATAAAATCTATAAATTCTATAAATGAATGAAATTTGAGGACAAAAAGACAAGCATGCCTCCTTATTACTCAGTCTTTCATGTCCCTGTCATACTTCTTTAGGCCCCTGCAGCACAGCATCATAATGATAAGCGTTAGGATTTTCTCCTGGACCCCAAACAGTATTTAAATTGGAAGTTAAAATGTCAAAGCAGAGAGAGATCTGAGTGTGCCTTTTCCTTATGGAAAGTTCAATGCTTGGGAGTTCTTAATCAAGATTGTCAGACATTTCCTGCTCATTTTCAGCCACCAACGGCAGGCATAGGTGACTCCCTCCTTGCTGTTGAGGGGCGGACAGAGCAGTACTGTGTGATCTGCTGCCCACTGAGCCACCTGCAAGTCGTTTCGCTCCAGCTGTGGTAGACCTCATGCAGAAACACAGCCTCGAAAGCACTGGCTCTGGGCCAACAACACTGTTAGGGGTTTTTAGCTTAATTCTTTCACTGACCTCCTTGTGAGGAGCATAATTCATTAAGTACAGTATCATAAAGGCCACGGCGATTAGAAACAGAAAACGCTGCCACCAGTGTAGCCTGTGGAGGGATCAGTGATGCAGTATATATATATAAAGTTCATGTTAGTTTATTCTGATATTAGGACCTGAGAAGGAAATATCTCCAGCTTTGCTTGTTTGGGGTAGCTAGGTATACGTTTAAATGGATAATATTTAGTCTGTGCTACTGTAAATCCCAGTGTGGGGCACAGCGGGCTGTCCAAAAAGATTGTGTTCCTAAGCAAGGATGTGTGGTAGGGAAAAGGGTCATGAGTTAGAGCAACGTGCAGAGTCCTCCTCTGTGAAGGCAAAGGCAAAACCTCACAGCATCGCATGGTATCACTCCTTGAAGGGGGAAAGATGAGGTGAGAGGAAACAGAGGGATGCGCATGCTTAAAGGCTATCTTGTCACACCCTGGTCCAAAACAAAGCTTAGGTTTAAACATATGTGTCATTATGTAATCCTGTAGATATCAGCTAACCTTGGGTTATTGTTGCCCGATATTGTTGGTGAATGAGTATCCTGAGAATTTGCAAAGGAAATAGGCACATGGAAAACCTCTATTGATTGTATGTATATTCTTTACTACCTTGAAACACTACATTGGGTAAAATACAACTATCATTAGCTCTCCACGTATTTGGATTAGACTTGTGGCCAAATGGAGAAATTATATTCATTTTCAGAGTCCGAGGACATGTATCACCATTTTTAGGAACGGAAGGGCTAGAGAGCCTCCCATGCAAAAGCTGAAGGAACTTGCATGTTTTCTTCTCCTTGCCTATTGGTTAAACGAAAAAGACAAAAACAAAAAAGACAAAAACAACAAAAACAGTAATACTGATGAGAGTCATGTTTATTTTGTGACTATTTATCACACCCATCCTACTTCCTGCTGCCAGGTCTTCGGTTTACCTTTTTTAATATATTTTGGAGAACAAGTTTATTGTCTCTTTTTGGACATCTCTGTTCTTTTTCAGCCTGCCTGGGCTCCTCCACTGAAGCCAAATATTTTCCTCACACTTTAACACAGGGGAAGAGGAACAGCAATATATTGTGTGATTCCATGACTGATTCAATGTAGAGATACTTGTAAATACATATGCTAGTGCCTGGCTGGTTTCGATAACATACTTAAGCACTGATTTATCTCGTTTGCACAAAGCTCACACCTTCACATAAAAATAATATTGCATGAGTGGGCAAATTGGAATTAAACTAAGCAGTTATCAGAAAGGCAGCATTAGAATCCATAATGTGCAATTACCAGATATATTGTTTCAATTCTTTCTATTATTTTGGTTGGTTTTATTTTGAGCTGAGGTTTTAGTAGGTCTTTTCAAACTTATGGGAGATATGACGAGACAATGAGAATAAGAATCTGAACTTATTGTAACAAATACTGCAGTAAACACTACTTCATCAATCTGCCTATCTTTCTTCACACAGTTATTCTTCATATGCATGATAAAAGTTACCTCCATTTAAACCTTGGTAAGTACTTGAAGATCAGACCATATTTTACCTGGACTGACAATATTTTTTTAATGTACGACATAAAACATTCATAATTTAATACATATCCAGCATTTCTGGATATAGTTTCCCGATTAAGTGGCCATATATACATTCATTTGAGAAGTGTTTCAGACACAGGACTTGCTTGCTTTATTGGCAGCAGTATAATATTACAGAGATATCAATCACCTGTAGCAAATGAAGCTCACAATCTCTCCTCATTATTGAAATATATGACGATACTGCACACTGAGGACTTGATCATACCTCCTATATCAGTAAGAGTGAAGTGCTGAGGGACAGTACTGTAACCATGATTAGCAAGGGCTTTCTCAATCAGTGCACTCTTTCTTCTTGAAGAAAAGGCAATGAGCTGCTCTTCCTTTTCTGAGTACTTTGCTCTGGAGGTTTAGGTGAGCATGGTGACATGAGCCTGCTTTCTACCTGATCAGTTCAAAATTATCTCATTTTCAGAGGAAAGGAGACAGACAAATGGGATTTTGGTGTATCCATGCCTCAAGTAAAAGACTGTCCATACCTGACTTCTTGCTGTTGGACATTTAGGGAATGATCCAAAAAGAGATGGAGCCCTTATAGAACCCAATGTTGCGGTACTTCAAAGATATATTTGTGAATGGGAATTTTTCCAAAGCAGTGTATTCAAAATGCTGGGATATATGCTGGAGTTCCTGAAATACATGAAGCTGAGTGGCAGACAGCTCAGAGCGGGTTTCACAGATGGCATCTTTTTGTGGGAAGATAAAAAACACTGAAAGAAAAGATATATCTTAAGATTATATGTTTTGCCTGTTTAAAAACTGCAGTTAGATGATTCTGTGAAATAGATTCAGTGCTTGCAATCCTTTCTCCTTATCTGTTACAGTTCTGGAAGATGCTAGATGCCAGTAAATTGGATTTTATCATACACTGTATTTTGGCTGATAGTGGAATTCTAATATCACTTATCAGACGGTTTTAAGTTGGAATAATGGTCCTTGTAGGCATCTCTGACTGATGGTAAGACATTTCCAGGGAACAATTCAGCAGATATCCTCTCTTAACTACCATCAACAACAAAGATCACTCTTTGGCCAGCTGGCCCTCTTTGATAGTGTCCCTGTTATTAATTTCTCTTAATTTCCAAGATAGGTTGGCCATGTCCAACCTATGGCATAGACTGGTCATGGCAAAAGGTCCTTAGCACTTAGCAATTATAAAATTATGCCTGAGAAATGTGTGGAGAATATAGAGTAATCTGAATCAGAAATGTTCCACAGAAAAGCTGTAGCTAATAATGCTAAATTTCATGCTCTTGCTTCATGTATAGAAATAGCCTAGAGACAAATGTTCATTTTTAGGGTGAGCCCAGGGTGACCAGGACCCTTTCTTAGGCAGTCAGTTGTGTGCATAAAATTAGAGGCATACACACAAGACCTAAGCCAATTCCCCATCTATTTTTTTCAATTGGGTGGACTGCATTATTCAAATGTTAATGATCATCACTTTGATCACTATAGGAAAGAATTATCATGTCTGCATATTGACGTGTCTCTATATTGGGATAGATTTAAGCTTTTCTACCGCTAATTTAAGCACATCTGGAAGTCCTATTAGCATACAAGCCATTTTAATGAGAAAAGAATGGTATCAGTTTAATGTGGAAGACACATCTCTGTTATCTTTACACTCTTCTGTTATCCATTTCGCTCTTGTTATTGGTGACAACTGAAAGTCTGGAAAAGAATAACATGACATGAAATATATTGATCTCTCTCTCTTCCAGATCATTTCCTTCTTTCTCTCTTTTTATGTACCATATATTTATTTAGTGGCTGGATACTTTTTCTTGGTGGTGGTATTTTTTCGTCTGAATGTCGTTTAACATGATTTTGAGGTTATTCTGTAAAAAGCCACGTAGACAGCAAAAAGCTTTGTACTGTTTGTAATCTCTGCTCTTGGAAATGCATCTTCTAACCAGAGGCAATCTGGCATGACATTTACAGTTCCAATGTCTTGGATGTCTATGGATCTGATATTTTCTTCATCACCTATAACATTACATATATTTACACCTTATGGGTATTGCGTCTGTAAATCTTCCTTCTTTCTTCCATTTTTGTTCTGTTTGTTCCTGAACCTGAATGTTACAGACATTGAAAGAGGTTTGTGTCACCGTAACATGAAGCATCAATGCGTTGCAGTAAACTGAGTTTTGCCAATTGCTAAATTTTTCAGTTGTTTATTCAAATCCTTTATCCAACCACTAGCTGGATGAGTTGCTGCCTAGAGATGCCTCTAACTTGTCAGGATAGGGTGCAGGGGACTCAGTAAGGCACCTAACTATTTTCATAGGATAATTTAGGTTAATGTGTGCAACACATATTGCTGGGTCTATTGCGTATTTTATCCAATTACTTCACTGAATGTGTAAATGAGTAACAGCAGCTTCCTTACTTTCTACCTGAAGTAAAGCTACAGGTCCCATGCTAGCAGAGCAAGAAGGGTTAATCCTTCATTGGTCACTAGGACCACTTAAGAAACCATTTCCTACTGTAAAAATGTGAAGCATATGCTTCTTTTTTAATACAGTTGGGCAAGCAAGGCATTTTTAAACTCTTTTGATGCTGAGCTCATTGGCTGAGCTGTGGTAAGGATCTGCACCCCTGTGCCAGCCTAAAGTCCGTTTGTCCTCAGTTTCATTACTGCATGTGTCTGAGTTAGTGTCTTCATTAAAATGATAAGTTTCTCTTAAAGCTGCAAATGACAAGTGACCTTATAATGTAACATGGTCCCGCTTAGTCTGCAGGAAAGTATTAAATGTCAGGACTTATAATTGTAAGGATTTGATATTTATGAAGGTCAGTTCAAGTGTGAGTAATATAACATAATATTACATTTAAACGAAGATCTGTGTTCATAGGAACCTTTTAAAAATAGCCAGCTGCCACTGCTGAAATAGTGCAATGATAGATGATGATTTTTTTAGATTTAACACATATTGTGAATTTGCAGCTCATGTAGGGTTTATATTAAAAACTGACAGGATATTTTAATTTAAATAGAGGTTAGATTATTAAAATTGGAAAACAGCCAGAAGTATATCAATGTTATAAAAATGTCCATTTGCTTGACTTTTGCTGTCCTTTTTTTTTATTGGTAAAACACATTTAAAAATACGTCTGAATTGTTCTTCCTAATATATTTAATATTGCTCATACAAAAAAGTGTCACATTTTTCCTTATTTGAGGTTTGAAATTGCAAGCCAAAAGGTAAAAATACATTTTCAATGAATGAAGAAAAAATAAACCCCATTCCATAGATTTTATATCTCATCAAAATTAAGTTTCTTCAGGTCAATTCTCTGTTTAAAATTATGGAAGTGAAAGCCTGGAATTCTCTACCTCTACTGTTGACTACTTGGAAAGAAAATTTTTTCAGGAGATTCTCTTCCCCTAGATCCATGTGCCTATGTCCTCATAAATTATATAGATGAACATTTCGTATAAGCATTACTACATCAAGACAAATTAAATATGTCTTGATGAATGCAGAATATCTATAGTTATCATTAGGTACAAAACTTAACCAGATGCTCAACACCTTTCAGCACCTGGCAGGATTTATAAATCCTGAATCTGAACTACAGAAATATTTGAGCAGGATTATTATAGTTTGATTTTGGATTTGTCTTTAGGGTTTGGAAGCATACATCAGTGGATTACTAGAATAACTGCACACAGGAAGAGGAGTAGAAGGAGAGCGTGATTCCATGGACAAAATTGAACTGAGTCCTATGCTCACAGGAGGAACATAGTTGAAATTAACTTTCAGAAAACGACAGCAAATGTAATATAGGTAGCATTGCTTCCAAAAGAATGATGGACCTGTATATGCTTTGGAGGTGAAGACATTGCACATCTTAGACACTGAAAGAATATTTTGTTAGTTATAAATATATGGATGAAGTAAAGGTATATTTTATTTGTTCAGAGAATGAGTACATGGGAAGTACATTTGTCCTGGAAGTAGACAGAGTAGGATAGTACATGGGACCAGGATGTACACACATGTGTTTTAGGTACAATTTTGAATGCATAGTATGTGGTAGTGTTTGTAATGTTACTGTCTCATTAAAAAGTAATTTCACTGATTTTCAGTGACTGCAATAATGGTAAAGATATTTTAGCATGTTAATTGTATTCTAAATGAAATTATGTAAGTGTATGTATAGAGGCAATTTAGATTAAATTTGCTATTTTACTCTAACAGACTGGGATTAAGAGCACAGTTGATTTACAGATGGTTATTTTCTGTGTTCTATAGTATTAAAATGGATTATAAAACTATTGGCCAGCCCAGTTCTCCAGCTCCAGTGCCATTCACTTTGACTGCAGATGAACATAATGATGAGGTGAAGGACCAGATCTGATGTATGAGAAAGAAATGAAGCATTTCCTTCTGCAAAGACCATGTGTTATCTTTCATACAAAAGTGTATATGCATTTTTCCCCCCCTTTTGATCTTTATACGGAATTTTCTCTGTACTGTTGAACTACACCAAATGCCTCTTTGAGAGTTAGGCAAACAAATGTCAACCTTTTGCCAACTGGTGTGAAATTTTAAAAAAGGATTTTTTATAATTGATTTCAACTGCTTTTCTGTCAGACAATGATTTTATAATTGAAAGACATCCAGTTGATAAAAAAGAACATATTTTTTATTGGCAGCGCAGTAACATGAGTTCAAAGACTGTATTTGCCAAGACTGCATAACTCTGTAATGGCCGGCATACTTTTACAAGTGTTCAGTGGTATTACTGACAGAAAGAACGCTTTGGTCCAAGACAGATGTAAAATACTTCATTTAAAAAATATTTACTCCACAATTATCTGAAAATGTAGAAAGTACAACCTGACATGCTTGAATGTCTAAAGAACCTGTTTATAGGGTATTCTATTATTGTTCTTAAATAATAATCCAAAAAATAGAGTTGCAAGGGAGGTTGAATGATTTAGGACATTGGTAATAGGATACAAAGTCTTTCACATCTTGGTGAGCAGTTCAAATCTGGCATAGGTTCTCAAAACCTCAAAATGATACCTCATAGTAACTCAAAATGATTGCTGGACTATGTGGCTAGGATTGATAGTAGATTGATGCTTTCTAGCTTCCAGATTCCACCACCATAACGACTAAATTAGTCACCACCTGATGACCAAAGAGCATTGTCACTTTTGCAGGAATTAGTGTCACCAAGGAATAAAGCATGAAAATGGCTTCAAAGGCTTTAGGATCCCAGAACTACTTTCAGAGAACAATACCATTACCTTTATTTTACAGGCTCCAGGAACTCCCATAGGTGTCAAAAGTTTGCTCATAACTCTTCAGTGATGGAGACAGTAAAAGCTTCTGCAAATTGAAGATCACTAAATTTCAACCAGGAAGTAGCAGGAATCATTATAGAAGAACTATTTCATAATTATTTTTCATTGCAGTGGCTATGTTTATAGAGAACTGTGACTTAATTTAAACAGCAGATAATCAGAAAGAGGACAGACCAAGAAGTACGATTTCATCTCAATTTTTATTTGG
>JAVCKT010031304.1:6517-17625 GCA_032273925.1 Rhynchotus rufescens | reverse complement strand
TATCCCAAGATAATTGTGTATTATCCTGAGCCTCCATGCAGTGAATAATAAGTAACCTTGCCATAGAATCTCGTGAAATCATTGTCCATATTAATAAATCCTATTATTATTTGTTTCATACGAGTGAAGTGCATTTTGTCACTCACTCCTGCCACCACTCATTCTGTGACACCTGGGGCCATGTGCAGTGCCCAGCACAGGGCTGATGCAGCGGAGCGACAGCAACGGTGCCTGGGTTGCATCTGTCGGACCCACAGAGATGGGGCCAGGAAACCCACCGGGCTGATTTGAGGTTAGTTACATAAGCTCCCTATTTATTATATAACCATAAGTGCATATGGTTTCCACAGACTGCAATTGGAGCTTAAAGACATTAGGCTATTGTAGACTCCTTCATTGTCTCTCAAAAGACCATTAGAAGGCGAACAGAGTTGAGGAGAACTGAATTCAGCTTTCCACAAATTCCAGGATTTGCTCCGTGGTGCACGGAGCGTCCCGCAGCAGTGCACACCACAGCAGAGCTGTGTGCAAGGGTCTGCCTTTGCTTTCAGTCTACAAGTCAAAATTTCATTCTATGCTACTAATTTGCATTAGGAAAACTACACAGAATTCTTTTCCTAATCCACCCTCACCATGTCACAGATGCTGAAAACCTTATCAGCCCTTTAGGCTCAGCTTCCATATCCGCTGTCCCAAACAGTTCTTGCCTCGGTTTTTCCCGGCCTCTTTTTATCCGCGTCACCACACAGAAGCGGGGCACATCGGTCACCTTTCCTTTCAAACAAGGAACCGCCACAACACTGCAAATGTCCACACAAGGTACGAGACTGGAGGGGTTCCCCTATGCTCAGACCTCGTCGGCGAGCCAGCTGAGAGGCCTTTTCCTGGCAGCCTGCTTCACTTCGCTGCCAATCCCGCACCGGGGCGCCAGGCACCGGGGTGAAGGCTGGGGTGAACACTTCATCCCATCGTATCTAGGAATGAGCTGCCAGCCTAGACATAATTTATACTCCTTCTTCATTCATAAAATTACTAGCTGCTTCTAGAAATGGGTTTTCACCTCACAAGTCTGCATTAGCTGAGTTTTATATAAGAATGCAAAACTCCTGTTCCTTAAAGTCAATTTTGAGAAAATTGAGACCTTTATTTACAAATACAGAATCTGTTACTCATAATAAACACGTTAAGAGCAAATGGGCCAGTTATGAATTTTTTGCAATGCAAAGTTTGTACAATAACAGCAACTAGATTGTATGCCAAGTCCTTTTACATATTAAAAGGGACATTAAAACTTATAGCCATAAGAAAGGTTATTAGTGCTAACTATACTAAGGTGCTCAGACATCACATTTTGAGGGGCTGACTTCAGTTGTGATTTCAAGAAATCCCCGAACACTTTTCCATGAGGGTTAAAACAAACTGAAACTAGCGAGACAAGTCTCAAAACAAAGAGCGCCAGCTCTCTGCAGAGCCAGAACATGCAGTGTACTATTCTGACTACTCTGGACCCTGGTTCAGAAAGACACTCACATACAAAGCACATAGAGAGCAAGTATCATGATGCATTAATTTTTTTTTTTTTTTTTGGCATAACTTGAAATTCAGATTTTGTCAGCTACAGAGCGTACATTTCAAGCACAGAAGAGTAAAATGCAGCAGGTTTAATGAACTTCAGGACATGGAAAATGCCCCAAAAGCTAAAAACAATTTAATATTCAGATATATTTAATCCAGTTGGTATTAAGATCTTAGGTGAAACTTAAGACTCAAAGTCATTTCATTACTGATCTAGAGACAGGCACCACTTAGACACTGTTCTCTCTGCAGGAATCTAAAATGAAATCTAAAAATGAGTATTAGGAACTGTTAGGCAGTAAGAGAAACACAACATTTGAGAATTCTTCTTGAAAGTACCACCTCAGCCAGACAGCAATGAGATTTCATTTGAGACTAACTGTGGCTACTACTAAGCCCAATATAAAAGCCTTAGAGGAATTTATAACAGCAAGTTACCTTATAATATGAAAAAGGATACTTGCCTGTCCTCAGAAGACCATTCAATTAATAAGAACTAAAGGCTTTAGAGAGACCACACAAAGGCCTATTTGTCAGCATAGCCAACAAAATGCTCTTACGGGAACATTAACTCCTAATCCATAGGAGCAGAAGCTACATAATGGAAAAAGGATTTTCTTACCTTCATATTGTGGCTTCACAAGATCCAGCATCTGGCACAAACAGTCTTCAAATGGCAAAGGTTCTATGGCCATGTTATCTAATTTTTGGCACTGTTCTTCATAAAAATATTCCAGCTCATACATTGACAAAGCACCATCCCCATCAAGATCCATGCAGCGAAACCAGTATTCGATGCTGAAATTCAGTAATTTTAATAATAGAAAAGAACAATTTAAACAAGCTTGTTAAGAATTTGGTTGCTGTTTTAAAGGCTGCACTACTCACAGAGGCAAAATTAGACTCATGCCTACGTTCTTGAATGCCATAGGAAGTCATTAAACAAGAAATATCCCTTGTGATAAGAGTTTCTGATGTCTGCCATGCCATACAACATTGCTTGCATTTGAAAAACTTGTAAGGGAATGACACAGGAGATGAGAAGACTGAAACATGTGGCATTATATGTGAAATCAGAGCGCCAATGAAAAAACCGAAATTGTGCCATCAAAAGCCCAGATTCTTTTTCATACTGAAGCAGCAGTAACTTCACACATTGTGATGCAAAGTTCTTACTGTAGGATGTTGGTAAGAACTAATGGCTAGCTGTGCAGTTCCCTAAAATCTCTGGCACTATGAAACAACCCTATTTTCCTGTATCTGTGACTCTGACCACCAGCAGGCTACACACATCACATGGAACAGCAGCATTTAATTAGCATCATAATAGTCATTACAATAGATCTTTGTAGTGGTTGCACTAGAAATAGCTGAGAAATAAGAACTATAAGGGAAGAACTGCATTCAGCCTGACATTCACATTGTCACCGTTCGGCTTCTGTTAGGTGTAAACGTGCATCAGTGCTTCCCGTTCACGGATCAGAATAAAGCCATTTTTAGACTTGTTAAATTCATTCTTACCTTGTTGGTGTCTTTTTGTCTTCTTCAGATATCAAAAACCAGACAAAATCAGCATAACTAATTTTTCCCTCTTTTTGTGCTTTTCTACCTCTTGAAGGCCAATGCAGAAAAAAATAAAGAATTTGTTTTAAAAATGCTGAAGTTTTAGTAAGCAACCTCAAGAATTACTTTCTTCATTATTATTAAGTGCTTATATTTTTCCTAAAAGACTGTGTGTGTGTAAGCTGGCTTGTCATGGACAGCTTTGATCACCGAGGACAAGAGAGCTTCATGTGCTCTGTTCTGTTCCTACTGCAGCAGGTATTTAAAGAGAAGAGTTAACAAGTGAACAGGCACCTATGCAGGGAAACCTGCACCTTCCCTGCTCGGATACAGTTCCTTAGCTATGAACAGAGGAGCTATTTCAATTTCTTTTTAATTTATACAAGATGCATTTAGAATCTCTACTCAGCCAAAAGTGAGAATTTAAAGTTTTATAGAGCTCTGTTGGCTGAGAGTACTAGGATAGAAATATAAAAAGAATGAAGTTATTCAGAAAGTGTCAGTGATAAGAAAGTAATTGTCTATTTCTACTCTTATACCACAGAACATGACATCTATTCCAGAAGTATTCAGATGCTATCAGGCTTCCCGGTACAAAGTCAGATAGGCAGCCTTTCTCAGAACATTAATTCACAAAATTCCATTTATAGTTATCCTCACAGTGCTTCGAAAAATGTTGTGTGCTTTGCCTTGCCCCATTTGCTTCCATAGGAAAGGAGTAACCTCTAGGTATGTGCATGCCAAGTGTCATTTCTACTGCTGTCAGGCCATATCTGTTTATCACCTTCTAGCTGCAGATGGAGCATGAAGGCCAGCAAAGTGTCTAAACTGAGTAGAATATACACACAAGACCAAGCTGATTCAAGCAGAACAATGAAGACAGACAGTCAAAGCATGAAATACCTCAACTGGGGGTTTAAAGTTACACAATAAGCACTCATTTTTACAAGCACTACCAAAGCCTGCAAGTCCCTTTGGCAGCTCTACAGGTTGATGGACTCAGTGACAGAGCCAACATTCTCCATCCCCGCTGGGCTGCACAGTTCTCAATGGCCAGTGCTCATATGGGTAAAATAAAAACCTTGCACTCAGCCGAAGATGCCAGGAATGCTGCAGTGCCTGAACTGCAGCACTAAACCCCCAAATTCACTGTTGCATTCTAGGGGAAGTCATCTATTCTAAAAATGTCATGCTCAATTTAGCAAGCAAATACAGATATAAATCTTCATGCAGAGTAATTACCTTGTTACTGCTCCTGAGAAGATTCTCTCTATCATCCTATTTGATATTGCTGTAAGAGAGAGGTACGTAACTCACACAGTATTTTTACACAAGCTATTTCTGCTTTGTACTGCCTAGTTGAAGAGGTTATTCAAAATCTTACACGTCTGTGGGAAGATCAAGTGTGGCTTTCACTAATCCATGCGAGTCCCATTGAAGAAGATCATTTAATAGTCTCCAAAGCAATGCTAAAAACAACCACCTGTGAATTCAGGCTTGATGCAACAATAGCAACGTGCTAAAAACAGCAAAACTGGCTGATTACCAAGAGGGCACTTACTAGAAAACTGGGTTTTCAAGGGCCATTCCAGTTAATATGACATAGCCTTTGACAAAGAGCCCAAACCAGATTAGCCCATTACTACATAACGAGTGTACCCAGCTGCTTCTGACCTGGGGGTGCTTCCCAAATGGTTCTGATCCATACTTCTATTCTGAGATCACTTTGGGGATGACTTTTTAGAGATGTCTTAACCAAGCATTGCTTTCTGTGAAGGAAACTCTGCTAGATGCAGTATTCCAGGTAATGTTTCCTGAAGAACGAGTGAATGGTACTCAAAGCCACACAAGATATTGTTCTCACAGAAGCAGAATTACTTCTGGTCAATCTATCTCAGATTTAAGACATTACAGGATTGTTGATAATTCTCCCAAATGGCTAGCCATTAAAACTTAATACATCTTCTGTTCAATTGATATTATCACCATACTGTGTTAATTGGAACACTAGTGTCTATTTTACATTTATCCCCCAAAGTGCGGGTTTGTTTCAGACGTACTATGTGCTGCTGCTTTCTGTCTCCTTTTAAAACACTGAGAAATTGTTCATTTGTCAATAACACCTATGTACTGTTTGTTATTATTCATAGAAGTGCTTGACACAGCCTAAAATTAGGCCAGTCCAGAAAAGGAAAGGAAGGGAATAGTAAACAAAAATTACTTAATTTTGACATTGAAAAAAAAACCAAAAAAAACACTATGTCAACAACCCTATGTCAAATAATGGATAATCATTTCAAATCTATGTTCATATTTAGACTATTTCTCATTACGTAGCAGTCCTTAAAATTTAGGCAAATGTTCTGGAGTTTAAAAGATACACAAAGGTGCAGAACTAAATGGCTTGTGGCCTGATTTCGTTTCTGCTTATTTTCTGCTCATTGCCTATTAGCTCAGTGGAGCAACCAAGGCTCAAACAAAAGCCTTCTTTCCATGGTGCCCTAGTGCTCCACACTTCAGCAGGCCTTCAGAAGCAACAAGAACTATGTTTATGGGTTTATCCCATTGCCCCCATAGCCACTGTGTGTTTAAATAAGTGTTCCGCACTGAAAGAAATAATTTTAAGATGAGAATGGACGTGAAGCCTCAGAAAGGTAAATTTGATATAAACTACAAGAATACTTAAGCTGATTTAAGCTGGTTGCAACTGAAAGACTGAACAGTCTCAGATAAACATCACTGCAGCTTGTAAATGCAGAAAACAGTCACTGAATAGCATTAAAACAACTTAAAATATATTGTAGTTAACAAAAGCTTCCAATAAGCATAGCATAGCATTCAATGTTTGTCTCACTTTTCTACCTTCCCATATTCTTTTCCCTAAAAGCTATGCTACTTGAATAGCATCAGTAAAATACATTGTTTCCAAAGATAAAACCCAAAATCTTCTAATGAAACCACTTATAATATATCCAAGGTTTAAGGTACTTTTTAGAAATCAAGCCTTCACATTTACAAGTGACTTTCCTCCTCTACTTTGCCGAGACCACAGTTGAAAGCCAGAATTTTCTTCAAATCTGGTATCACTAGACACGATGTTTGTCACAGATGACTGGTCTGCTTCATTCCCCGGAGTCAGCAGTCAGCTGTCCTGGCCTTGACAACTCGCTAACTGCTTCCTCAGTAACCCCCAGAGGTGCTTCCTTTGCCCTACCGTGATCATTGTGCCGAGCTAAATCCTTGCGGTCAATATAGAGGTCGTGATCTGTATCCAGCTCCCAAAATTTGCAGTAGATTACGTAGAAATGCTCATAGGAGAAGTACTCTGTCAGCTGGTTAATATCTGCTTCCTCTTCCAATAAGGCCACGTTCTGGTAACAGACGGATAAACAGACCACATTAAAGACTTTGCAAAATGGCTGTTGAATGATCCGAGTTTGCACAACCAAGTTAATGTAAGTATTGGCGAAAAGTCAGGGAAACTATTTTACTTTCAAGGACAGTAAACACCGTTCTGCATGACAGAAGGCACTTAATACTCAGGGTTGAAAGGTAGTGTATGCAGAGAGAAGCATGAGGAGATTGGCCAGGCTGCTGCCAGGGAACTACATATAAGCACAACTCCAGACAAAAGACAACTTTTAAAGCAAAATACATGCCAGTGCGTATGAGAAGTGATGGAATTTGGCTTGTGCTAGTTTTTGGAAAAGGGAGAAATAGTACTTATATTATTTCCCTTAGCATTTAGCTGAAACAGTTGTCAGACAGGTAGGAACATCTGCCTTGCAAAATTTTACATGCTCTGTACCTGCAAAAAGTTGCTTTTCCTGAGCTCGTTACAAGTAATTTTCCCAGACCAGGACCTATTTACTGTATAGAATATTCTCTGTACAACCTGCAAGAAACAGAAAAATGAAAAGTGATCTTAAGTATGTTAACCAAACAGTCTCCCAAAAATCTGTTATCATAGATCAATTTTAGCTCATCTGCATTTTAGAAGTCCATCTTTCCTCTCTATTGAAGAGTACACAACTCCATTCTTACAATTTTAAAGGTTGATGCTTTTCTTATGCCGTATTATGAAACTATTTCAAATCTGCATCTAAACTCATCTAGATACATTTTTGTTTTTCATTGCTGCATTACCCATGTCTCACACAGGGAAGCTGCAGGATACCCACAGCTATCCAGCATACGTCTACTGACAGCTTCACTACCTTCACTATCCAGTCTTCCAGAACTGCAGGGTATCATCCAAGAAAAGCAGCCATTTACCTCATGACTTCAAATTTGAAGACTTAATATTTACTATAAATATTTTACTTCATAAAAGAAGCAGAGATGGAAGGGGGGCTGTCTAAGAAAATCAAACTACAGAACTAAGGGTTGCCATTACTTCAAGTCACTGAAGAAAACAAGCCAACATTTGAAGGGAGCTATACCTCCTTGTGAGTATAGAGAGAATATATTTCTCATTTAATTTTATTCTATTTAAAACTAGTTGAAAAAAATGACAGTAGTAGAAAATATTTTATATGCTTTTTAATAACTAAATAACAAATATTTATGTAAGAAAGATGACTATTTCTTATGCTATAATGAAAACTAGATATACACTTTAATGAATTTGTTTCCAATACTTCTGATTAAATCAGTTTTACATGCAAGATATTTCAGATTTAAGCATACAGCATAATTTAACTTTAGTTAATAAGTGACTAACACACTATTTCTTCAACTGAATTTGGTAGACATCTCAATTATTTTGACTTGCCAGCCAGATATACATTGCAAATAAGTCATTCACCACTAAAATATGCAAAAAAAAAAATCTAAGCATAGTACAAACTGTAATTGTTTCACTGAAGATGACTTATATACAGTTGATCATCAAAGCACCAAGTAGTGCAACTATACTGTTTTATTTACAATCTAGTAGTCACTAGCCAAAAAGCAGCAATCTTTATTTTATAAAACTTCTCTCCAAATATAATCTCTTAAAAAAACCTCCAAAACTAAAGACTTTGCTATTTATCATTTCTGACTAACTGCAGTAAACCAGTATTTAAAACCAACCATTTCTGTATTACAAAAAGAAGTGTAATGTATTTATAAAGTTTTAAAATATAGCTTAAACTGCAGGGCACAGCAAGCTCTGCAGCTCTTACTTTGAAGAGCAGCTGGTTCAATAAACTGAGAAAGGAGAATAAACTACCCTACTTCTGAAACCTAATTAGCTCACATCTAATTGTGAGTTTAGGGAAGGCCCATTTTTGGCTTATACTACAAAGCAATTTTTTCTAAAAAGGTTTTTGCCTTAGCTTTGCAACTTAATCCATCTGCATGTCATTATCTCATCTGTTATACATTTAACTGCTCTAAAAATAAAAACAAAATTGAATGTTTGCTGGAGACAACAGGGAACAAAAACTGTTTTTCTAAAGTGACTCCAATTAGAGTATAAGCCAATTCTCTGAAAACTGTCCTCTGCACTGTGCTGCACGATGCTCTCAGAAGGGAGAGGAAGCTCTGCCATACACAGCTTATCATTTCCCTAATTTATAGGGAAGGTATATACACCATTTATTTACAGATGAAGTGTATTATGTATTTGCCAAGACAAACTGTTTTAATACAGCTCAGTCTAATCCTAACTGATGTAGCTGACTTTATCCCACTGAACTGTGACCAACTAACCTACACCACTGCAGAGCTGAGGGAACTAAGTGCTTGTTGGGTGGGGAACATTTAGAAGACACCTGCTTCACATAAGATATATAATACACACACACACACACACACACACACACATATATATATACACACATACCCACACACAAATACACAAACAAATTCTAGTAGAAAAATGGATTATTTAACCTGTAACTGCAGGTTAGCATTAACAGACATTAAATCTTCAACTGCAGTGCTTACAGAGTCCTTTAGCTAAACCTTCAGAGAACAACATTAAGGTAACAGTTAAATTTGTAGAATCCTTCAATAGTTATAAAATGTCATTCTTCACCTTGAGAAAAAAAATTATCTATAATTATTTTAGTAGCAACTTGAGAGTATTAGTTTAGAAGTCTGCATTGGTCAGTTACTCCATCCTAAAGACAGACAAGAAAAGGCAGACAGCCCTCCTGCCATTTCTTTTTGTGAAGGTACTTCAAATATTCCAACTATATTTGTAATAGGTTTTTTTTTTTTTTTTAAATAAATATTAGTTTCTGTTGAAGACTAGACTAAATTTTACTAGCCAAATATTCATTTGTCTGATATTGCCATACTCAGAGCTACTCAAATAAGCAACTGGAAATGGCCGATCTCTTCTCTCCTACTGCCCTTGAGGACAAGCAGAAAGTTTTCACCATTTTGTGCAGAGCAGATTTGATCCCATTTAACCCAATAATGAAGATTATTCACAGGAAGAATCCTATCTGACAGGAAAGTTCTGGACACACTCATGTTACCACTACAATAAGGGAGGTAAAACCCACTATGGTAGGTTATACTTAGTAGGCTGGCAGTCTCTATAGGAATGATGTGAGTAACCAGAACCGCTTTCGAACAGGATTAGAGTGGGCAGAACTAGAGTTCCTATTTTAAAATAAAGACTTCTACAGTTTAGGGACAGGTCCAGCTACAAGGAAAATATGACCATTCCCTGCACATTTTTATTACAGAATATTTGCTCATCAGGTTTGACGTGCACAAAGTGATCTGAATGTCCTTTTGGAGAATTTTCATCTTTAGACTTCAGTGAATCTGGCTGTCTGGTCCACTACCGGGAAAATTCAATGCCACTAACTTCTCTTACATAGAGAATGATTACTTCAGTCACAGAACTCTTAATAGAAAAAATTAACTTTTCACACATAAAATCTGTTCAAAAAGAAAATTCTTGGAGAGTAAAACAATAAGCAGCTTCAGTATTATCATTGTTTTACTTAATACTGAAATCATCACTTTAATATAGACCTTTCATTCAAAATTCCATTTATATTAATCCCAGAGCAGGGCCAATAATCTACAGAGCACAATCTGTAGTCACAACCAAGTGACTAAGATGAGAAGAGTCCATTCATTCAAGGTTCAAGAGCTTGTTTTACACTCCTACAGTTGACCGTTTCGAAAGTACTAAGTTCAGCAAATTTCTTATGTGTTAAAAAAAACTATGATTGAGAAATTGAGTCTTTCTTCACAAGATTTCTAGTCATGCAGAAAATAAGAGACAAGTATGACAAAGATGTTTATATACAGTGACCAATTTCAAACATTTTGCTGCTCGTACTTAGTTAACAGAAAATAACTTTTCCAAATAGAAAACACTTACTGTGGTGATGTACCGAGAATGAAATTCAGACGCTTCTTTTAAAAATGAGAGGCCAGGATGACTATTCACCACATCCTGAGGAGCAAGGAAGAACAGTGCTTCAAACAGCATTCCTTAGTATCCATACAAAATCATTTGCACGGAGAGCACATCTGTTTCCTTAACCAATACACATCACATCTAACTGCCAGCATTATTAATAAGCTCATTTACAGTGTACTGGATATTTTTAAAAATGAGCAGTGATACTTACAAAACTGTCTTTTAAAAGCTAGAAGAAGATATTTTAGAAGAATACGTTAATCAGATGGACATAAGTTATAAGCTGCCACAGCCATTAATAGCATACTTCTGGGTCGGACTCCAGTCCACTGAAAATAATTGGGTTTTTTCATTCATTTGGTATAGTTTGCTTCTCTGTGAGAAAATACTAGCTCTTAGATTCATCTGTCACTTTCTCCTTGCCTTCCAGAAGGCCTCCTTAGCTTTAATAGCTTCAACTCTAAACCCTGAAGATTTTCTGACAGGTGAATTGCTCCTCGCAAATTTGCAAGCAATTTTAAATCAATGCATCTCATTTGTTTTAAAAAAAAAAAAACCCCAAAATAAAAAAACCCACCCTCACATTACATAA
>JAVCKT010031298.1:0-21026 GCA_032273925.1 Rhynchotus rufescens | reverse complement strand
CCTTTGCATTTGATTTGACAGAAGTGGAGCGGACAAAAAAAAAAAAAAAAAAAAACCCTGCTTGCCTCTTGCTAGTCTTACAGCTGGAGAGGTGTTTTTTTTTTCCCTCCCCCACAATTTGCTTTTACTGTGAGAGAGATATAGTTGTAGAAGAAATGTTTCCTTGGGCTTGTCTGAGGCCTCTTATCAAACAAGGCTTAGGCTAAAGCCTAGCCTTGCGTGTGTGGGCAGCCGGGGGCAGTTGCAGCCCAGCTGTTGAGCTGCAGATCTCCTGGGAGGAAATGCCAGTCTGCCCCCAACACCTGCCTTACCCCCTGCTGCAGTCACTCAGCAGGGAGGGCTGGGAGCCTCACCTTCCCTGACCCACACACAATAGGGTGCATAGGCAAACACCCCCTGCACACACACACTTGTGCTGGCCTGCAGCCCAAGAGCTCAGCGTTGGAGGCTGAGCCGCACATGAGGCACTGCAGTGCTCTCCCCATGCTGGGAGGCGGCTGGACCCCAACTGGTGCGGTCCCTGCCCTGGAGCGAGCACTTGGAGTTTCTCCCAGGGCTCAGATGAATGTTGCCATTATTCAACATGCAGTGTCCAGAAGCAGCCTATCTGATATGGTGTAACTGTGTAAGAATTGTGTTTGCTGGGCCAGAGGGCAATTTTGCTTTGCTCAGAGAATGCCCTCAGAAAAACAAAACAAAAAAAGTTGAAAAATCTGCCCTAGGAGGTATGTGTGAACAGGGGCTCCAAGCAGCCTCTAGGTAAAACCATGTTTTGACCAAAAGTTATTTTGAACTGTGTACCCAAGTTTTTAAGTAGGAACATTTCAAAGGCTTTTTATTTTTATTTTATTTTTTTTTTCTGAGATAAGGTTCCCTGAAAATTAGCCTCCTAAAGAACTCACTCTATTTATCAGGAATGCCTCCTATCTTACCATGTTTTTATTCAACTCCTTTTTTACCCAGTTTGCATTCCTGCCTGGCGTTCCTGAGAAAATGATACAGCTGGGCAGAGCAAGCTGGTAGTCCTGGAATTTAAACCAGGGTTGTTCTCATACGGAGATAGTGAGGGGGAAATTGGCACACCAAGTTGCACAGTCCTCGGCTTGCCTGGAGGGCTCCGTTTCTGCAGCTTTTCCCCCGCATCCTGATTTTTGCAGCCAGGCAGACGGACATTGCGCCTGCAGATGGCACCACAGCAAGGCCTGGCTGGCCGGATGGAAAAGCTGGTCCCCAGCCGCTATTCCTCCCTTCTCCAGCACTTCTGGCCTAAAAAAAGAAGCAACGACTGTAGACGGCAGAGGGCTAAGCTGGGATCTCTGCCACAGAGACTGCGCCTCCACCTGGGGAAGAGTCTTTGCCTAAGCAGAGGAGCTCTGTGTTTGTTAGAAATATTTCCAAATAAAAGTCTCTGCAGGGCTTAGAGACAGCGGGAGCTTGAATAGACGTAAAGGGCTTCTTGCTGAGCAAAGACACCAAAAGCAGTCGTGCCGCTTTGCTGGGAGAACCAGCTCTGAGAGCAGCCGGCAGCCATCTCAGTTTAACTCCTTGCTGAGCAGCAGCAAGGGGAAGTTAGAGAAAGAAATGGCCCCCAGCTAAAGGCGGGAGAAGTTGCAGACAGGCAGCCAACCCTTCCAAGGAGGGGTGAACTGCCCCTTTCGCTTTCCTTTTTCTGAAACTGGGGAAATTCAAACGAAGATGTGCTGCAGTCAGTAGCAGAGATGTTGCAGGGCAATTTCCTTTTATGGCAGCTTTGACTGATTCCAAAAAATAAGTTTGTTCTTCACTGGCATTTGCACTATCACTATTACAGCTACGTCCCCAAGAAACGGCCACCACGTAGCCCTCAGGCCGCCACTTACTCAGAAGAGCAGCATGAAACATCAGCCTTCAGTGAAAGGTTTTGAAGTGAAGATCAATCTGAGCAGAGGTAGAAAATAATTAAGGGTGCTCAAGAGGTAGAAACTAATAAAGGTTGCAGAAACTAATAAAGGTTGCTCAACAAAACCACACTACTCAAAACGTAACAAGATAGTGAATGTGTAAGCACAGCCACCAAACTTGGCCACTCAAACATACTCCAGTCATTTCTAAAATGAACTCGTCTCTGCACAAACTGATCAATGAGCCCTATGTGAGGATGAGGAGATGAGGTCCTGGATACTGGGCATTTGTACAGGACACGTGGACTCAACGCCAGCATCCAGCACCCTTCCTCGTAGTAGATGTCATTCCCAAAACACAGGCTCACCACGTGCAGTCAGTGCGTGCGAACGCCGCTTTGTGCACGAGCAAGGACTAACAGGAAGCGAACGGCTCACCCAGCAAACGGGGCAGTGTTGCTTTACACACACTGCAAAATGAGTGATTTGTTGCTTATCCTTGCGAGCTGAATATAATTTCTTACTGCAGTGCCACTAACTTAACTCCAGGTATTATCTTACTATTTAAGTATCGTATCTTTTTATAGCACATGAAGGAATTATTTTCAATTAAATGTATGAGACAGCATCTCTTAGGGGAAACAAGGTTAATGTGTAATGATTTACTGCAAAAGGAAAAGAGTCCTTGAAGAGCAGACGATGTAGCCAAACAAAAACAGTGGGAAAACACATCAATTCTGGAAATTAAATTTAAGCTCTCAGAAATGTAAATTGTTAAAAAAAAATCAAAATCAATCAAACAAACAAAAACTCTTATGTGACAAATAAATAAAAATAATATTAAAACTTATTTTTCAAATGCACCTAGAATCGGAAAGCTGCCAGGGTCCAAAGAATCATCAGAGAGGGAGTAGCAGGAGAAGCTAAGAATGTGGTGGAAGAGTAAAGAACATGTTTTGTGGCCAGAGGAGCTTAGGGGTGTTCCCAGATAAGGGTCTTCTCTTGGAGAAGATGTGATGAAGGTGCCATTGCAAACAGAAGTGTCAGAACTTTAAACCAAGTGCCACTTGCTCAGCTGTCTCAGAGATGAAGCTGATGACCAGCTAAGTGTCTTGCAAGCAATTTATCCCTTGAATCAGCCCTGACATGGCGGGAGTGGAAAATTAAAGGTGTGATGACTATTTTTTTAAGAAGAAGATCATTGGAGAGAAGAGTCCAGAAACTCTTAGAAACTCATAGAAAAATATGATCCATCTAGCAATTTTACTGAAACGAAGAATGAGGAAAAACATTAGTTAGCACCTGGTTAATCATGACTCAGTGGGGAAGCAACGGCAGTCAACGTGGGAGGAAGTCTGTCCTGCTTGAATCCATCATTTCCATTCATGACCTTTAGAGCAGTTTGCACGAGCAAGGTTTGTGATTAAGCAGAATAAGGCAGAGAGTCAGCTTTGAATCAGCCCATGAAAAGCTGCAGAAGGGTCTTGTGACTGCTTGCCTGCTTTATTACAACGGCAGGTGGAATTAAAGGTTGATAAATAAAAAGTAATACGTGTAAAGGGCTCCTAAAGGGCTCTGCCCAACTCACTACCGAACCATGAGGCAACTTTTGTTGCCCTGCTCCAACTCTTGGGAAGAAAATAACGAAAGAGCAATCTCTGGTTTCTTCGTTATGGATTCGGGACTCGCAGCACGTGCTAACATCCCATTGCAGGCACGTGGCCTCCAGTCCCCCCATTGCCTCAGACTTGCCCTTTCCCAGCCTGACTAAATAGCAGTTTAGTCACTCCTTATGGAGTGACTTTAGGCATTGACTTCTCCCTCTCCTTTTTGTGAAGGAAGAGAAGCAGGGAGAGAGAATTAAATATGGACTGTACATTTATGCAGCTCTCAGGCCTATGTTTTGGTTTGTTTAAAAAATGCATTTTTTTAAAAATGCCTCCTGGAATGTTGACTATGGCATTTACCCCTTTTGAGACTGTCAGTTCTTAAAAATGGTATCCGGTATGGCTGTCAATTCTCATTTCTTCAGAAACTGATGCAAACTTTCTTTGCAGCTTTCCAATTCCCTCTCACAAACACAGGTTTCTCATGGTTTTGTGCATGTGCTGTCAAAGTGATTACACTTTGGTCACTTGGTTCACCTAGTCACCCAGTCTTCATTAAATTAGTCTTTTCCCAATTCATTTAAAAACTGACATTAGCAAATCAGGGATTTCAGCCCCACTGAGGCTGATGTGCTTTGCATCCTACTGTTTGCAAGAATGCAGTTTCAACACTCTTTTTTTTTTTTTCCCAGGCTCACTTACTGCATCTCCCCCAAGCAGCCTGAAGCTGTCCGAGATGCCTTCTTTACCGCTTTGCCTTCCTGGGCATCCTCTGTGCATTTGACTGTTACAGACTACTGCGTGCCAGAGAGCTGTGCCTGGAAATCTAAAAATGTTTATCCTGAAAGGATCTTGTCAAAGAGCCTCTTTAATTACTAATGGCCTAAAAGTGCTTCATCATTCTCCTGTGACCACATTCTGCTACAGAACAGACCTGTCTGGTGAACACTTCTCATTTTTGCCTCGGTTAGATTTTTTTTTTTTAATCTCAGTCAAGATAAAGGCTATATTACCATTAGGATTTTTCTTTAATAGAATTAAAACAACTTGCTAGAGTCCTTAGACATCCAGCTAAGGGTGATTTTTTTCTTGAAGTCTTCAGCTATGCCTATCACCTCTTTACATGTCAGTAATTTTGTTGTCCCTCTATTCTTCTGTACTCCCTTGTAGATATTATACAGTCAAGGTTTATAATAATTATTTATGCCTAAATACTATTGTAACATAGCCACTAACCAAAGAAGTGTTTTATGTTCTCCTGTATTAATTATATATTAAATTAGAGCTTTTTTGAATAACTGAAAAAACTCTCTCTTTTCCAAGGATCTTCCCTTAATCACACTTTGCTAATATTTCTTATAAGGAATTTCCTTGTAAGAAAGAACTATATAATATTATCCCATCCTGTATTGCAATATTTTTATCCTGAGTGGTGTCTGATTTGTTTTTAAACCAGTCTCTTTGAAGCATCGAGAGTATAAACAATCAGGCTGGATTTTACTAATCTGGAATCTTATCTCAGTTCATCCCTCATCTTTAAGCAACCATCAATTCTAATTCAATCTTCGCCTGTTTTAAGGACAGCTAAAATCCTCGCTTTTCCTGAGCATGCCATCGTTTCTACATAACTCAGCAAGAAACTCAGCTTTGTAGCATCTCCTTCAGGCTCACCAGCCAGTCTCCCATGACAACATAATTTCCCATTTCACACAAAGCACAGAAGCACTTAAGAAATAAATGACTGGTTTTTGCTTGGTGATTCAGGAGCATATAAGAGACTTTAAAAGCTTTGATCAACATGTGTATGAGATCCTCTTATTCTGCTGCTACTTGTAAACAGAATATGATTTTTAGCATGTCTTGCAAACCAAAATCCACAACCGCTCTGGCCTACTCAACCTTTATAAATGGGCTAGGCCAGTGAGCTAACAGTTCTATGATATGGTTGATAATTTTTTAAAATATCAATTCACCAAATTTCTTCCTATTCTGAAATTTTCTATTTCATTTTGCATGTTGCCCACATGCGTTTTTTTTTTTTCTGTGGATGCTGAAAATGTTGCTATTTCCCATATGTTGGGACATTGGTTCAGTTTCATCATGATATAACTTATATTCCATATATTCCCTCTTACCAACTCTTCTAGCTGCTTTCTGACCTCTGAAATCTGTCCACTCACAATCAGAATATCTACAGCATCTTCTCCACCTGTCTCAAGAGAAAGTGGCCATATCATTTACAAAATCGCAATCTAAAACAGCTCTTAAAATCTCTTGCATCCTTTGGAAGAATTTCAAAAGTGACTGGACTTCCCTAAAATGCCCATGCATTTCTCCATGCTGTCTTACCATTGCTCCTAGCATTAATCATCATGAAGAGGTACTTGTCAGACGGCTTCATGAGCCTGTTCGTGCCTCATTCACACTTATCTCCAAGGGGAGAGCACTTCACTGTATCCCATGTTACTTCTGACCTTAAAAAGCATTTTCTTAACAGTAACCTGAGCATTTGGCATAGCCAACGTAGTTGAATAGCATGTGTGACTTTGTGGAGACTCTGTCCCACAAGTACCTCAGGGTGGGGCCTCTTGTAACCTGAGAAGTACCTGCTCTGGGCACTCCGGGCCTGCCCCATGTGCAACACCACTGCTGGGCACAGCGGTCCTTTCTGGGCTCAGCTCATTTTAGCTTATTCTCCAAAGAAAAGAGATGAATTAGAGAAGGTGGCCCTGGACCAAGTGCATGCATGTACCATAGGTACCAAGAAGTTCTAATGACATTTTTTTTATCTCCTGTTCTGATTTAGGGGGATTCCAAGAGATGCCCTCCCAGACACCCATCCCACTACAATCCTGAAGACAGCGGTGAAGTTTTGTGCCATCAGTCTCAGCATTAGTCTGTACCATTCCCTGGCTACTCTTAGGGTCATGCTTGATGAAGGCACAAGTAGCTTTCCAGGTGGTGAATGCAGCTGACGATTAAAAAGCTGGAGATAAAAAGCACAGCTAAGGCTCTAGGGGAGCGGGTCTCACCATCCAGTACGCTGCCCTGGCTGATTCAGAGCAGACTTCAAACATTTCAGTCTTCTATTCTCAACCCCTCTTGCTGAGCTGGTCCATGTCTCTCTATAAGATATCAATGACCACCCAAACCACACCTAAGCATATGAAGACCACGACCTTCCTGAGAACAAATGAAGTTTTTGTCACAGAACTACAAGATCTATTAATCTCCTAGCTCAAATTCAGAAACAAGACCAAACTTTTATGCAGCTTAGGTCTCTCCCACCCTCCTGTCTGAGAGAGAAGGTAAATGGAATATTCAACAGCTTACTGAGGGCTCAAAAGTTCTTCCAATAAGGCTGTCAGCACCACATTTGGGTCTCTCTAAGGAATCCTGAAGCAAGGAAAGGCCAACTCACACAGCGCTGAGTACTGTGGGACTGATGACAAAGAGCCCTCAGCAGAAGGGTGCTGGGTGGAAACTACTGGTAAGTGGACCTTAACTGAACAGACAGACCAGTCAGAGTTTGTCAGTTCCAAGATATGATTTAAAATAGACAGAATTAAGGATGAAGTGAAAGGAGGGAGAGAGCTCACATCTGCCTGAACACAAGGAAAAAGATCTTGGCTATTTAGTGGGTAGATGTCTGAACTCTTTGTAGAGCCAGTAGTAAGGGCATTCCACGTCCACGCAGCAAAGTGCAAGGAGTGCAGGTGCTCCCTGCCCTCTTTGTGGTGAGAGCTGTGAGTCTTTATGAGAAATCTCAACTGCCTTAGAGCACAGTGGTCAGCACCTTCTGCTGATGGCCCTTGCCAAGAGGCTGACCTCAGCACAGCTTGCATGGAATACAGCAGCCGAGACAGAGCTGTGTCTTTCTCCCTGACCCACAGGCTGATAGGGCTCCTTGGTGCCTCACCAAGGCAATGTAATTGCCTTGTACATGTAATTGTGTCTCACAAGGCAATGTACGCTGGATAATGACAAGCAGATCTGTTCCAGCCGGAGGACATCCTCAAGGGAAGATTTCATGTCACTCCCATTGCTGATACAGAAATCAAGCCTGTTCTCACCTGCACACATTAGTCCAAATGTCGGGGAGTGAGAAGACAGAGCAATCACTAGCAGGTTGGTTTGCTTTGTTTCCAGGCTGTCTAAGCAAGTGTCCACTAACAGGGACTTGTGTAGAGTGAGGAAGCTGAAGTGGTCTGCCTGGGAGTGGGAGGATCTCATTGCCAACTCAGAGAGACAGAATCCTGAAAGGATGGCCTTGCACTGCTATTCACGGAGGTGATCAGATGGCAGTCACATCTGAAGACTCCTGAAACGGAAACTGAGAGTGAGACTGCCTGGATGGGTGGTCTCAGGTGCTCATCCCATGGGACATCATTCAGCAGTACACGTCCTTACTTGACATGTACCTGGACAATAAACCTGCAATGCATGGACACTGAACAAGACAAGCCCTTGTCCCCTGAGTGCTAAGGTCTACTTTGGTCTGCTAGCAACCATGCTTGCTCAGATAAGTTTTGTTCACCAGTGAGCGCTGTCAGTTGGAGACAGCAAGTGACCTGCTCCTCTAAAGATCGTTTCACCAACTCATCAGCTGGGTCAAGGATAAGAAAAGGCCCCTCAACCTGCTGCCAACCTACCCTTGCAACAGAGAGTTTGAGAAAGTTCACTTTAAATACAAAGGTTTTGAAAGGGTTGGGTAAAGGTGACACAAGTTTGTTCCTTGTGAGATGAATATGGACTAGATGTTCAGAAAGACTTGGATAGGATTTTCTGTTCAGAAAGCGGCAAGATCTGGGTCTCCTCTAAGCAGTTTCTTCCCATAATGCTTCTTAAGCAGGTGGTGGTGAGAGTAGTCCTGGAGAAGGGGTAAGGTCAGGGAGCTGAGATGCAGTGCAGTACTGTACAGTTCCGTGATGTTATGGCACCTGGTAGAGATCACACTGCAGAAAAAGAAGCCAGGTACTTCCCAAATAAAGGAGGGGAAGCCTCAGGAAAGACTTACATAAATGGACTTCTTTGCTTCTCATATCCATCAACAAAGACACAGAGTTATGACTGAGGGATAGACAAGCAGATGCAAAAGAGTGCATCTTGGTCTGGGTGACACTGAAGGCCCGAGGCTTTGCCTCCCATGTTGAGGAAGTACAGAACCTGTGCTGCAAGTCCTGCCGGTGGCATCTCACGGGCTTTCACACTGGTGGGAGAGCAGAGCCTAACACCAGCAATACAATTCACCAAAAAATAGCAGCAACCTGCACATTTGTTTCACTGAGGATGGAAGTCTGACAGTACTCAGGTCCCCATGTGTACACAGGGGTCTGGCAGCAACAGATGCTCCTCTAATCAAAAATTTCTGCAGGTAGAACAGTTGGTCCTCCTGTGCTAGATGCTCAGTTGGTCCTCCTGTGCTTGATGCTCAAAAACTATCATCAAGTGCATGTTCAACAGTCCCATGGGTCTTGGGTCACAGCCCCAGGTATGTGTGATTATTCGCAGAGGAAGCCAGGTTTGTCAGGCAGTCACAGAGATTTCTGCCTCAGAAAAAGAGCAGGAAAAAAATTACAAAGAAATGGGAATGGGAAATGGAGTTTGCACGCACCGAAGAAGCTCTGGGCAAGAGGCAAAATGAACCAACAGGTACTGCGTGTGAGGGATCCTTTCTCAAAACAAAAAGCTAGGGCACAGATTAATGTACTTCCTCTGTGTTTTTGTTGTTGTTGTTCTTTTAGGAAGGAAAAAGATAAGCAGGGGGATCAAGTGAACCCGGCGCGGGGAAGCAAGGCGGGCGCGAGGCCATGGTGTGAGCGAACGCGCCGCGTTTCGCCTCGCCGCGGGCAGCCCGGGGCCGGGCGCAGGCCTGGGCCTGCTCTGCCTGGACAGCCCCTTCCTCTGAGCCCCCAGCGGCGGCCACGCTGCGGCCCTAAAACCCTCTTCCAGCTTCCTGACAGAAGGTGAATGCAGCACCCGAGGCTTGGACTCCAGCAAGAGCTTAAAGAACAGCAACTTACCCTACCTGGCCTGGAGTTTCAGCCCGCTACTGACTTGCCTTGTAATTTGCCCAGCTTTCCTGCCCCACCGCCCCCGGCCCCATCTGCCCACACAGTGGAAGCTAAACCCAGCTGCTGACACAGGCCTCAGCAGAGCCTGCAGGCACAGGCAATGCACCTCACCCAGCTCAACTGCTGACCCTCTGCTTTGTGCTGTGGCGACATGCAAGCGCTCGCAGCCCGAGTGCCCGGGAACACTAGCTGTGCAGCCCAAAGCTGTGGGGCTAACCCATGAAGCTCAACTGCTATATTCTCTCCTCCCCCCCCATTTTATCTGCCTAACCTGCAGAGGATCTAAGCTCCCGGGCTTACATTCAGAGACCCTGTAAAACTCTACCACAATCTACTTTATCTTCTCTTCATGGCCTTTTCTGAGAAGCACTTCTCTCTGAATGCTCCTGTGCAGCCTGGCTCCGCTGATGTGCAGCTGCCCCAGCACAGCAGGACCTCTCGGCAGGCCACCAACCCCCACCTCCCGCCACAGACATCGCAAACCTCACATTGCTGGAGGAAGAGGTGCAAGGTACAGGAACGTCAATGCCACAGTAGGCAGCAGGACAGAGGCATCCTCGTCTGTGATTACGCCTGGGACTGAGGAAAGGCAAGAGGAGCCTCTGGGACACTGTGGTAAAGAGCTGATGGGGCAGAAAAACCCAAGCTAGCAGGTGGGAAGGTTCCACAAGACCCAAGCCAACTGCAGCATTGTTCCCACAGTAGAACTGTGATCAGCAATTCCTTCCTTCCCTCCACCCCCAGCACCAGCCCTCCTGCTGACTCTTGATTTGGTACAAAAGCAAGTGTTTAAAAAAAAAAAGGAAGTGAGAGAAAGCTCAAGTGGAAACACACACATTGGCCTATGGCAGAGAGGCACAGATGCACCAGAAGCAGGTGCCACGAGTGTTGGTTCTGCCAGAACGATGCTCCATTTTATTTCTAACATGAAGTTCAGTCCATGCAGTATTAGTGCTACACATGGTCCTTGGAGGGCTTGTGACTCCAGAAGTGGGGCTCTCCTGGCCAACATGCTCCTGCCAGCCAGACCAGGCCTAGCTGAGGGACAGCAGTATCCCTGTCCTGAGGGAGGTCCCAGCCAAAGGAACCTTGGACCAGGGCCTGGCCCAGGAGGACCACAGGGAATTTCTCCTTCGAGCAGCATGCTCCAGCTCCTGCTGTAGCACAGTGAGAGGCCACACTCAGAGAAGCTGTAGAAAAAGGTAACTGTCCCATTTAATGATCCCTCATTTCCCAAACAAACACGTACACGTGCGTGACGCACGCCCCACGAGCGCGCAGCAAAGCAAAGTGCATGGCGAGCAGGACTCGGTCCGTACGCTGGAGGAGGAGCCGCTCCTGGTACCTGGTGTGGTGCTGGCACCACACGTGCTCAAGGAGCAGCAGCGAGAGAGGGAGTCCAGGGCTCGGTCCAGTTGGCACCAGTATGAGGTCCAGTTTGCAGAGAGGTATAGCTCTGGTTCTGCTTCTGTGCAGCACAAGGTGGGCAGGAGGAGAGGGGCAGCTCAAGTACACCAGGACACGGGCTGGAGCAGGTGTGCTTGGGAGGACCTGGGGACACTACCTGGAGAACAGTGCTGTGGTAAACGCGGAGCCTCCCTGTCTGAACCGCAACTGAACCAAAGCAGGGAAAGGGAATAGAGGGAGAGTGGATGATGAGGAGACCAGATAAGGGCCCTCAGATCTATCTAGCTATTCCCATTTACAGGGCATCCCATGTGAGGGGATATGCCAGCCACCCCAAAATGGGGCTGGCCCAGGTGACAGAAGTTTACCAGAAGCTCCATGCCCCTCTTAGTCTCTCCTAGGCACAGCTCAGACACCCCTTAGCCAGGAAGAGGTGCTGAAGGAACAGGGCCTCCCCTAATTATCTGATGGAGGCATCACTCGGGGGATCACGATCAGACTCTTCACTTTCCTCATTTGGGGCCGATTCACTGTTTGAGGCTGGGGTGAAGGCAGGAGACTTCCTGGAAAGAAGAATAAAGGACTGAGGTCAAATCAGTGCTGAGGAAAGGGGAAGGGCCTGCATGCCCTCTAGCTGGGTGGGGTATCAAAGCAGCAAGAGAAGCTGGAATACCCCTGTCACTCCCCTGGGACTCACACGTGTCACCGGGGGCCACTGGGGACGGTCCCAGCGAGCACCTGCTGAAGCAGGGGGGCCAAGACACGGCAGGGTGAAGCAGCACGGGGGGGAAGTGCCAGTGGAGGCTGCCGAGAGCGGGCCCAGGAGGCTCCGTGAGGCCGGGCGAGGGCAGAGCCCGCCCGTCGTGAGCCGCTCTGCCTGCGCGCGCCCAGCAGCCCACACGGCACCCCTGCCCACCAGCTCCTTTCTCTGCCGGGATCTCTTCCCACAGGCACCTGCCAAACCTGTCCCCTGGCCGCAGTCCCCCTTTGGAAGGGGTGGCACGATGGCCTGCACAGCTGCCGTCACTGGGAATGCCATGGATTGTCCTCTCCCCACGCCACACCAGGACAGGGTAGGCAGGACTACCAAGTGCTGCCAGCTCCCAGTTGGCACCACTCGAGCTCCAGTGTTCCCATGGGTATCCCAGCCCTCTGGCTCAAGCTCACCTGTCCCCAGACTGAGTGATGAGCCGCCGGCAGGTCTCCATCTGAACGTCCAAGCCCCGCTTCATGCTGCACATCTCCATGTACTCGTGCAGGTGCCGGTTCATGTCGTTCTTGGCCGTGGCCAGCTCCAGCTGCACAAGGGAAGCAGTGCAGAGATGAGCGCAGTGCAGAACAGGGGGCACAGCCAGATCCTAGGCTGCCACCCCCCATTACCAGCTACCTGCTCTAGCAGTTTGTTCCTTCCTCCTTTGGGGAACCCATTCCCTTGTTTCCCACCCTTTTGTGTCACGGCCTCCCCACTTCCTCCTCCTCCCACCTCTATTTGGTCGATGGTTTCCTGATACTCCTTCTCACGGCTCTTGAACAATGACTCTGTGTCCTTGATCACCTTCTCCAGGCTGTCATCCTGCTGCTGGGGAGAGGAGACAGCACGTTTAGAGGCAGAGAGATGTCCAACACGAAGAACCAAAGGAAAGAGAGAGAGGTTAGAAAAAATACTGGTAACAGCAGACAGAGAGGAGACATAGAAGCAGTGTAGTTAGTCAGAATGATATAAGGCAGGACTCAGTCCCAGCAACTAGCAAAGTAAAGAGACCTGAGACCTATCACCTGGTTAGTGAGCACTTCAGCCTAGAAAAAGCCCAACAATGCACAAGATATTAGAGGGCAGTAGATTCACAGACCAAGTCCAAACACAACACAACCCCAGTGGACTGATAAGGTCGAAAGATGCAAACCAAGAGCGGCTTTCGCTAGACTGTGGGGCCCGAGCTTGGGCTGAATGGAACACGCTGCTGCCCTGCTCCAGAAATGGGCTGGAGGGACCAAACAGGGGCGTGCCAGAATCCAGAACGGGCAGGGACTCTTTTTTCCAGGGCTGCAGCTGGGAAAGGCACCTCTGCTCTTTAGCAGGCCTTCCAGCCCGGGGCTCTGTGAGCAGTGGGAGGTGAAGGCCTTCACAGGGACATGCTAATGAGCAAAGGACAGGGAGGAAAATACCTGTACAGGCCTCTAAGGCACAGAATGATTCTGGGAAGGGCTGAAGTTTGGTCTTTGAAGGAGCATCTCTCCAGGCTCAGGCAGGATCAAGTTTCTCTCCCAGAGAGAAAGTGCCAGCCCAGGCCTGTATCTGATGGAGAACCTGACACTACCGTTACCTCCCCCTGCACCTCTGCAGCTGCAATGGCATATCCCGAGAAATCCTCCCAGAGCAGCAGCGTTTCTTCCGTCTCCTCCCACGTGAGGCTGTCACAGTCATCTTCAAAGTCATATTCCCTCCTGGAGACAAGGGAAGAGCACCTCAGCATGGAGCAGAAAACTCCTAGCAGGGAGGGCAGTTGGGAGCAGAGAGTTGGGTGCTGCCTGTGTCATTCCACAGCAGCAGGGCCTGTCTTTGCCCCTGCTTGCAGGCAGGGCTGTAACTGTCACAGGTCCTGGCCTGGGTGAGCTCAGACCTGCACAGAACTGACAGCTGATGGGAAAGGCACCGACTTGGTGACCAGGAGCCCTAATAAGTGCCAGTGATGATCCCCCAAACCTAGGAATGCTGGTAATAGGAGGAATGCAGGGGGATATGCTGCTGCTCAGCATGCAACAGACCAACCCCAAAGGGCATTGTTCTGGATGGGAGGGCACAAGGGAAACTGAGGCAGGCCCTATGGCAAAATACACCTCATGCCCTGCTCAAGGAGTGGAGAGTGAGCTAGAAGCACCTCCCATAGGACCTGGGAGCAGGAGTACAAAGCAGAAACACAGCTCCGGGTACAGCCACATGCTGGGCCATCCCCAGCCCGCAGTACAGCCAGGCTCAGGCCCTGGTCTCCTGGAAGGTCAGACCTAGCAGGGTGGAGCTGTAGAGCGCAGGGCATAAACACTGATCTGCAGCAGCCGCCCCCTTCTCGGCCTCTTCCTGAAACAGGGGCTGCCGACAGCTCCTCCCCACGCAGCAGCCTTCACACACAGGGGCTGCTGCCCCACGAGGACAATTCACCAGGCCTATTGGGAGTGTGGCAGGCTGCTCTCCCCACATGTGGCACCAAGCCACAGCCCGTGCCCACAGTGGGGCCGGCCATGGGGCTGGGGGCTCAGCGCTGCACTGGGACATGGGGCGGCAGCAGCCAATGTGCACAAGTGTCTTCCTCAGGGTGGAGAGGAGAGGAGAGGTGTGGAGCTGCCAGGGGGAGGCTGCAGCAAGGCTGGGCCGCACTCACAGCTGGTTCAGCATCCTCTGCATTTCCTCATTGATACTCATGGCTGTGGTCTCATCCTCCTCCTCCTCTTCAGGCTTTCGGGAGGCATCACTCTCAGAGAGCGAAGTGTCCTCGTCGCTGACCTGCTTCCGTTCCCGCTTCCGCCCCATCGAGGCTGGGACCTTAACGGGAGACAAGTGCAGAGACTACAGAAACGAGGCCGGGTCCGAGGTCAGGAGCAGGTAGTTGAGAGGAGGAGATGGAGGGAAAAGGAACGGTGGAGGAGCAGAAAGACAGGGAAAGAGAGATGGAAAGAAAGAAAGGAAGAAAGGAAGGAAGAGAAGTGAGAGAGAAAGAGAGAAAGACGGGCTTATTATGACCAGGTTAAAGATGATGCAATGGTAAAGTATGGTTTTAGCATTTTCTAAAAATAAAACTAAGCAGCTAAAGATGGAAACTATGAGTCTGATGAGAAAACAACGTGGTTTAATCGCAGAACTCAAATCATCCACCGCCCCAATTCAGAGACACAGGCAAGTACAGCAAAACAGACAGGAAAAAATAGACAAGAGTCTAAAAAAAGTGAAATATGTCAATTTTTACAGTCCAACCTTACTTTACAGAAAGCTTATAGTTTGTACCCTTTCTCAACTGAATGAAACTAACCAGCTGCTTCTGTAGGGAAAAAAAAAAAAAGAAAAAAAAAGAAAAGAGAGAGAGAGAGAAAGGCAGCAACATCCAGAAAGAAAAGTGTGACAAGAGACAGAAGAGAGACAGAGAGAAGATGACGGAGAGGGGAGGGGAAGGAGAGAGATGGAGTTAGAGACAGACACTCAGGCACCTTATCTCCCTCCTGCAACTGCTTCCCTGTCACTGTGGGGTCTCAGGGCCCAACACTACACAACAAAAAAGAACCCCAAAAAGTTTGAGGGGACTCTTGCTGCCTGAAGCAAGATGTGGAGCCCCTGCCCCCTCTCTGTGCCCTTTTACCTGAGGCTCCCAGGGCACAGCATCCAAGAGAGAGAAAGAGACAGACAAAGCGAGCAAGGTCCGTGTGGAACAAGGGCCAGGGGGACCGAGCGTCTCCCCCAGCAGGGAACTGTTCTTGTCTCAGCCTTCTCCCTCCTTTGGGAACGCTCCTCCCTGTGGCAGACGGCTGCCAAGGTGGGCGAGCAGCAGGCGTCTCTCACCTGGAACATCTTGATCATGTCCTCGCAGTTGCGCTGCTGCGCCACGTCGCACAGCTTGGCAGTGATGTCGATGCGCCGGCAGATGTCCATGTCCACCTTCATGGCCTTCTCTTGAATCTTGGTGTCCAGCTCGGTGATGTTCTGAGCACATAAGAGCACCACAGGAGTGGGACAAAGGAGGAGGATTAGACAAGGCACCCAGCAGCCAGAGCCTTCCTGTTCCTATTAGCAACAGGAGTCCCTAAGGGCTGCGACCACGTTCACCTTCCCTCCGGACGCACTGCCAGGCTGGAGCAGGGGCCAGGACTCACATTGCTCATCAGTCCCTTGAAGACAACGAGCTCTGCCTTGAGCTGCTCCACCTTCATCGCGAGCTCCTCCTGGCAGGCTTCAGCCTCCTGGGCCTCCTGCCCCGCGCGGAGGGAGAGCCATGGGTCAGGGCGAGCGGGGCGGCCGCAGCGCGCGGGGTGACAGGCTACTCACCTCCTGCAGCTCGGCCACGCGCTCCTGGAGCTGCACGCGCACCGTGTACTCCTCTTCCCACCTGTGGAGACAGGCGCTGCTGGCAAGGCACAGCCCCGGGCTGCAGGCTCCTCCGGTCACGGCGGAGCCCTCGGGCACTGCTCGCAGTGCCGGGCCCTGCTGCAGCCCGAGGAGCCGCAGCACAGCTGCAGCACAGCTGCAGCACAGCGGTTCAGCACAGGGGGCTGCCGGCCCCACCAGGCTGCAGCAAAGGGCTTCCCTGCGCCCGGCCACGCTTCCCCGGCCAGAGCGAGGGGCTTCCCTGCTCCTTCCCAGCTAACAGGCTGGAGAGCAAAATGCTGTTTTGTCCTGTGTGGAAGCATGATGGATTCTCCCGTTTCATTCAAGGCTGCACCACGCTAGCCAGCCCACAGGAAGGCTGGCTTGGATGGTGCTGCTGCATTAGGTTCAGCAGCTCTGCACAAAGCTGTGCTAGGCTGAGTCGTGAGGAGCTGGGCCTGTCTGTGCAGAGACAGGCTGCAAGGCAGGGGGCTCTGGTACATTCTGCTACAACGAGACCGTCACCTGGGGCCACGCTGCAGTGCTGCCCCACGGCAGGCTTTGCGGGGAGGCCCCCAGCCCCTGGTGGGGCAGAAAGCAAAGGGGTGGCGCATACGCCGTGCCTGGCGCTCGGCCGGGACCACCGCGCTCGTCCCGCTCGCCTGCCCGTTCCTCTGGGAGAGCAGAATCGCTCCGGGAAGGCAACCAGAGCCAGGTGGCCCCTCTAGTTTCTGCTTAATGCTTGCGAGTGCCCACATGGCCACTGAGACTCTGGCTTTGCAGGCTGCGCATCTCCCTCTACAGCAACTTCAAAAAATAAATCCTAAGATTTAGGAGACGAGAAGGCCCACAGAAAGCCCTCATGTTTGCTAACGCAGGGTTTCAAGACAAGCTTAGGTTGGGACAGTCCTAAATCTACGGATTTCTAGGCCCATGAAGCTGGCGATGCTTCTCCTTTTCCCTACAAAAGGGAAGTGCTCAGTCCTAACACTGGCTCCATCCTGCAGCTACAGGAGGGGAGTCCCTTTGTGGAAAAGAAAAGATGGAGAGAGAGGGAAGCAGAAGGTTAAAGGGTAGAATTTCCCTTATATGGGAAGGCAGCTTCACACAAGCCCCCATCCCTAGGGAGAAAGCGCATTCCCGGCACAAAACGCTGTCCCTGTCGGGAAGCTCGCTCTCCTCAGCCTCCGCCTCCCTCCGTACTGCGAAGGAGACTCCACGGCAAGTCCTCAGATGGATTCATTCCATGTTGCTGCTGTGTCGAGCACAGGCGGGATACGCTCTGTTCCCACCGGGCCGGAGGCACCGGCGGCTCTCGCTGCGGGCAGCGGATGCGCGGCGCCGCTCGGTGCCGCCCCAGCGCTCCCGGCTCCGCGCTGCCAGCCGGTTCTGCAATGCACCACTCCTAGGGACACCCGCCCGCCGCAGCCCGGAGCTGCCAGGAGGAGCTGCCAGGAGGAGCTGCCAGGCTGCTGCTGCTGGGGGGCGCCTTCCCCGCACCACCCAGCACGGGGGCAGCCCCGCGGCACCATCCCCTGGCCGGGTGGACGCGCTCGCTCCCCACGGTGCCCAGCCTGCCCCAGCGCTGACCAGGGCGGCACACGGAGCACGCAGCAGCGCCGGACCCGCTCCCGGCCACGGGCCAGCTCTGGTGCAGCTGAGGGCCCACGGCTGCATTCCCATCCACAGCCCCCTCCCCAGCGCGTGTCCTTCTGGAGACGCTCACGGAGTGGAACAGCCCCCAGCCCGAACAAGCCCTGCTCTTGCAAACACCGCTCGGCCTGGCCGCAACGCACAGCGGCCATGTACCGGTGCTGCGGGATGCCATGCAGGTCGATGGCGCTCCAAGCCGGGCACTGCCCTTCTCCACGCTTGAAATGCCTCAGAACTTTAGCCATCCATTCCCTGCAGACGGCTGCACTGTCTCGCAGGGCGTGCAAAGCACCCCTATAACACAGCACTACTCACCCGCCAGCCCTTGTGCACTTGCGGCACCCAAAGCCAAAACCACCTGGACGCAGACGGAGCGGGCGGACATCAGCTCCGGCGGCAGACCCCGATCCCAGTCCCTGGCAGGCTGTGCGCGGTCACCCCGCAGCCCCCTGCCCACGGCCCTCATGGGGCGCTGCCCTCGCCCAGGAGCTGCCCTCTCCCTTTCTTGAGCCTCCCCAGAGCCTCAAGCTCCACTTCAAGCGGGGCACAAGGAGTGTGGGAGGCTCCTCCTGCCGCCCGGCTCCGCTCCGCTGAGCTCTGCTCCACAGCCGCCTCCCTTGGCTGTGCAGGGACATGGTGGCCTGTGGCCCAGGGCCACTGCGCAGGGCGATGGCAAAGCCCTGCGTTAGGAGGGCCCCTGCACCCTGCCCAGGCCTCACTGGTGAAGCCAGAGGGAGCCCCGTGTTTTGGCAGCCCCTGCCCCCTGCCCTGCGGCCGCCTGGTGCCCGCAGTGCCCAGAGCCTGGAGCGACAGGAAGGTCTCTGCTCCAGGCGAGCAGAGCGGGACCCCAGGGCCTGTCCTCACCACGGGAAGGGCACGGGAGCGGGACCCTCTTCTCCCATTCCCATATTTGGGACCGCAGGAGGCACTTTGGGGAAGTGCCCGGTGCCGGAAGGGGTCGGGGGTGGGGTCTGCTCCCTCCCGGCGCCTCTCCTGGTAACACGGCTAAAAATAGGCTGCCCCAAGAGCATTGGCCCCGGAGCAGCCCCCGCTGCCCCGGCCCTCGCCCAGCTCCCCCGCCCGCCCCGGGGCCTTCCAGGCAAGGGCGGAAAATCCCTCCACGCTCCCAGAGCTGTGGCAGCACCAGCAACCGCAGCGGCCCGCGGCCGGCGCACGGAGCCACGGCAGCACCGCGCGGTGCCTCGGCATCCGCTCGCCATCCTCTCCCACTTTTCCCATCGCATGCCAGCCTTTCCACCCACGCCAGGGAGGGGAAACCAGAGAGCGGCCTCAGCTGCGCTCCCAAGGGCTCCGCGGCAGCGTGTCCAGCCGGCTCTCCCTTCACAAGGGCCTCCACAAGCCGCTTGCTTCCTCCTGCCCCTCGTCGCACACACCACACAGCTTTCCTAGGGAAAATCTAGTTTTCCTGCGGAAAATCCACTGAGCTCTGCCGCTGGCTGCCTGCTTCTGGCTTTGAGCAGGTGAGCCTGGAGCTCTCTGTGGCAGAAACGTTCCTAGCTCCTACTGCGGCACTAGTTCCCGCCAGCAACACCGGGGCGAGGAGAGCTGCCTGCCTCCGGAAAGGAGCTTGACTTATGCTTAATGCTAAGGGGCTTGAAGAGCATGGAAAAGCAGCAAGATCAGTGCAAGGGAAAAACAACAACAACAAAATAAAACCAGCCGTGCCAACTTTTCCTCCCCACATTCCCTGTTCAATGTCCTTAGACCATCAGCCGTTCCACAGGAAAGTCTACTCAGCCCTTCCCGCCTCATGGAGCTGGAAACGTGAGCTGTCATCCTAGACCCCAGGCCTCGACTTTGGCACCAAACCCAGAGCCGTCCAAAGCACCAGTCAGCCGCACATTTCAAGCGGGTAAAATGCAACATCTGCCCCTGTGGCTACTGAGTCATTTCTTTTTACTGGCTTCTGAAGTATCCCGAAGCGACGTGACGCGTCCGGCCCGGTGTCCCGGGCGGTGCGAGGCCCTGGCTCGCGCTGCCCTGTCCCGCGCTCACCCGGAGCCCCGGCCCAGCAACGCCTCCGGCTGCCCGACCTCATCCCACGGGCAGATCCCAGAGCTGCCGCTCAGCTCTGCTGGAAACAGATGCACGACCGGCACAGGGCAAGAGTGGCCACCTCCCCAGGGGAAAAACAACCCAAAAGCCCGGCTGGGAGATTGGTTTGGCGTTTCCCTGGCCCTTCTCCAGACCCGTGCCAAGCTGCGGCTGTTCTAGGCGGGAGGAAGTGTCCCCGGGAGCCGCTGCCCGGCTTTGCAGTGCCGGGCGCTACGCGAGGGAGTCAGGGATGGAGCGGAGCTGGGGGCTCCAAGAGCCCTGCCAAGGGGTGTGCCTGGCACATCCATGCACATCCAGAGGGATGAGTTCTTCCCCCCAGCCTGAGCTGGGGCAGCCCCTTTCCTTCCCCGCTGCATGTCGTCTTCCTCACTCCCTTTCGGGTTGCTCTTCCTTCCCAGGTGTTTCCAGGCTTCCCTCCCTTTAAAGCCCCAGCCCCGGGAGTCCCGCTATCTCTTCCCAACTTGACCTACTTGAAAAGGCAACTTCCGCTCCTCGCACCGGGCTGAAAAGTGAGCGGAAAAGGAGACAGGCGCACCGGGGCCAGGCGCTGCTGAGCCTCCCGCTCGCCTCCCAGCTCCACCTCGCGCTTCCCGAGCCCTCAGGCAGCACCTGGCGGCTTCCCAATCCCAAACCCGGGGCACGGGCCGCATCCCTGCGGCCCAGGGATGGCTCGGGCGCCCTGCTCCGCATGGGATGGGGCTCGGCGCGGCGCCGGGCGCCCCTCCTCACCTGCGCTTGTACTCGTCGCGCTCGCGCTTCACCTTGGCCAGCACGTTGTAGAGCGCCCGTATCTCGGGCGTGATGGTGTCTATCTGCACGCCCACGCCGTCGGGGTGGCTCCAGGAGACGCCCGGGCCCTGCACCAGGGTGGTCTCCGGGCCCGGCCCCAGCCGGCGGGCCTGCGAGAAGGACCAGATGGTGCCGGGCGCGAAGCGGGCCGCGGCGAAGGGCGGCGGCGGGGCGCAGGGCGCGAGCGGGGCGCCGGGGTGGCAGGCGGGCGAGGCGAGGACGCGGGCGGGCGCGCAGAGCCCCCCGGCGCGGCCCGCGCCCAGCGGCAGCGCCAGCGGGCGGATGGCGCTCACGAAGCCCGTCTGCACGGCCTGGTCGCGGCGCGGGGCGCCGCGCGCGCGCGGGCCGCCCTCCTCCAGCGCCTGCTGCAGCTGCTTCTCCAGCTGCCGGTTGCGCCGCTCCAGCTCGTGCACCTTGGCCAGGAAGCAGCGGAACCGCAGGTTGAGCGTCTTGAGCACGCTGATGTTGGAGC
>JAVCKT010031291.1:0-19365 GCA_032273925.1 Rhynchotus rufescens | reverse complement strand
AAAATAACTTCTAGTGAATGTGTTTATCTTTTTCATGAATTATTATTCATACTTGCAACATGTCTGTGCTTGCTACCTTAAACTACGAAGGTGCATATGAGCAGCTTGAAGCAAAATGCTCTGATGGATCCACTCGGAAATTTCTGAGAGGTGCTGTTGGACATAGTGTCTGGCTTCTGCTTGAAGTCCAGCTGTGCCGAAGTGGAGCTCTGATTTTCATGCAGTTTCAGTTAGAGTAGAAGTTCAATTTGAGCTTAGTTGAGTGAGATCTCCCTTCTCAAATCTGAATATTGCTTTTGTGTCGGCCTGGTTTAGTAGCTGTCTTTTCGTGGCACTGATTTCAAATACCACTACTTGCTTCACAGTGGCTGGTTAAAAGCAGTGGTCTCCTTTTGAGATAAGAAGGTAATCTTAGGCTTTTTATCATATTTTTCTATGAAAATCTTCTGCCAACTTCTGCCCCAAAGGGAGCCTACTTCTCTTTCCAGTTCACTTATGTGCTTGTGAATCTCACTTTACCATCCACACCAGTTCAGAGCTTGTTAGCAGGACACCTGCGGGGACTGAGCCCTCCTGTAGTTACAGACGTCTATGCAGGAGCCTTGAGTATTTCCAGAGGCTCTGGAATAGCCTTTGCCTAGGGATTTCTACGCCCTTCCTGAAGGAGCTGGCTTGCAATCCTGTTTCAAAACTGCCTTGAGCCTTCTCCTTGCCAAGCCTCTACAGTAGTGCCTGTGCAGTAAGCATTTGCTATTTACATAGTCATTAACAAACCTTTCCGAATTTCTCTCTTTGCCTTTGTATTTCTGTTACTGAGTTACAAGCACCTGGTGTAATATCCTGTTCCAGCAGCCAAAGCCTCAAACAGTTGCATCTGTGATTTCTATTTCAGGTGTGCAATTTGGTGTGGTCTTGGGGCAATGCAAAAAGGGAACTTCTTTTTTTTTTTTGAACTTGTCATGACTTTTATTATGACTGGATTTCCTCTGGGCGAAATATGTACTTACTGATCGTAAGATTTAATTGGCAGTAGTTAATATCTTTCTCTAAAGATTTTTGTTTTTGTGATGGAGCTTCCTTTTTATTGATAATCTTTGAAATAAAGGAGAGTCTCTAAACAGAAGTAACAAGGGGATCATCCTTAGGGGTCCAAGGAACCTGCAAGGTGTAATCCATGGATGGCATCACAGGGGTTGCCAGGGGCCCTGATACAGAGGTGGTGGCAGGTCAGTTAGCAGCACAATTCCGATGCGTCCTGTAGTTCTCAAGACTCATATCTTGCCGATGCGTCCTGTAGTTCTCAAGACTCATATCTTGTTAAGTAGGGCATTAGCGGCATTTCACACAGAGGGAATCTCGGCTCTTTGGCCAAAATGTAGCTAAATGTAGCTTCAGATATTCCTTTTTACCCCTTTTTCCAGAATTGAGCTCTATTTTCTCCATGAGGTATGTGATTGCAGCTATCCCAAAATATATATAAATGTTTTATATATAGCATATCTCAATTTTAATAACATTATCTTGTTGTCATTTTGGAAAGCTTTTTTTTTCTCTTGGGCATGGTAATGAGGTGCAAACGCCAAATCCATGATTAGTGTTTCAATTAAGAAGAATGACTGAGAGTTTTATGTGTGTTGATAGGGTGTTAAGATACAGAAGCATAAGCTTATCTGTATCTTGTACTCTTTCCAAGTTAAAAAGTATCATTCTCTAATAAACTAAGAGGTATATTCAACACTTGGTACCTGTGCTAACAGAATTTTTCTGCCTCTAGAATATAACTAGAAAATTTTTGTTCATTTTTAAATTGGGAACAGAAATCATAGAATCCTTAAGGTTGGAAGGGACCTTTAGAGGTCATCTAGTCCAACCCCCCTGCACATGCAGGGTCACATAGAGCATGTGGCATAAGATGATGTCTAAGTGGGGTTTGAAGATCTCCAGAGAAGGAGATGTTGGGAAGTCAGCTAAATCAATCAAAGTGATTCATCTGAACCCTTGAACTTTGAGATCTGATGTGCAAATTTGGCAGACAGGCCCTTTCTTAAGAGTAAAGCTTTGGTCTGGTTCATTTTTAACACGTTAGATCCAAACTTTTTTAGCTCAAGCTTATCTTTTTTTTCAAAGCAGTGCTGTAAAGATGGCAGTGGCTGCAAAACTCTATTCCAGAAGGCGGAAAGCCCAGTCCCTAGGGTCCTTCCAAGAATCCTTCTTCCTTCATCCTCTTTGATTTCTCTCCAGTATGTGCCACGATCTGGATGTCCCAAGAGCCCACTAATGTTGCTTGTAAAGTGATGCTGAGATTAGCAGAGCACGAGATAGCTGTCATTATGTTCTTGACACAGAAAGTTTATTTAATGGCAATTAACCTCTTCCATTTGCTAGGTATTTTTTAGGCAAATAATGGAATGGATACCCCTCATATGCTGTTTTACTTACCTTTTACAAAATAGTTTTACTTCCTTCAAAAGGTAACGGGTGAACTGGCTTTTGGCTTTCTCATTTCTTTGTGCTATTTTAGGAAGAGACATTCTGACAATTCTGTAAATTAAATCAGTGCTGTATAAAGGCTTAGGTCGGAAGTGTATACTGAGGTTCAGTAAAGAAAATGGTTTGAAATATTTTGGGGAATTTCTAAATCTTAGAAAGTTTCATTTTTAATGCACTAATTAGTGCTTGATAACTACTATGGTTAATTACAAGACGTTTTTAAGTGTTTCATTTAAAGTAAGGATGGAAAGTGACAATCAAGATAGCATTAACATGGCTTATGAAATTTCTATATATCAAATGAAATGCGGTAACTAACTGTGTATACCAGAGCAAAAGAATAATTGGGTGTGAGAGGAAAGCTGTATGTCCTTTAGTCCAGCCTGTGGAGCTGAGCAAAACCACCTTCAGTTCAGGCCCTTGTACAGCTGAGTACTAAAATTCCCTAAGGATGGAGAATTTATGGCCTTCCAGGGCAGCCTGTTTTAGGGTTTGATTGCCCTTCCTATAAAGATCTTTCTCCTTCTGCAGCTTGTTTGCTGCCTCTCATTCTGTTTTTGGGCACTGGCTGCATCTTCTTTAGAAGAGCTGATTAGGAAGATGTGGAGCAATTGAATCTCCATGTTGGAGGAAGAGATTCAATCTCCTTTTTGGTTTTGGCTTGCTTCATTACAAAATAAAACGGATGCAAACAGTCTTCTGTCACAGTCTTACCTGCTCTCAAACAGTGAGGAACATTCTGTGCAGGCTTCTCTGTCCCATCTAAGTGGGTGATGACATCCTTCTTATGTTGTTTTTCATGATTATTTTAGAGCCGCCTCCCACAAAGTTAGCCTCTCTGGTTACTCTGTTATTCACAGTGGTAACTCATGTTGTTTCTTTTTCTGTGTTCTCTACAAACTCATGAGTATGTGCTTGGAGAGTTCTGGGTTTCTGCTCTGTGTGCTGCTGTTGTTCTATTACAGAGGTTTGAATCAGATGGCCCTTATAACATGGTGTGGATTAGATCGAGTGGCTGCTGCTCTAGAAGCTGCTGGTTGTTGCCCTGAGGAGGATGCAGCAAAACCCAAACTTTTCTTTCAGGGGAATTAATAATGTAAAATTAATTAATGGTTACAGCGCATCTTTCAAGTATGAATTTCACCATGGCTGCAAAGGAGAGGAGGCATCCTTTGTAGCAGAGTCATGTAGAGCTGATCAAGGAACTCATCCTTGGAAACTGTTGCAGGTTGATGACTGCTCAAAGAAAACAGTCTGATCTTTCCAGCTTAAAGTCCAACAGCATTACTGGTGGGCCTTCTGGCTTTGTGCAGTGAACAGCTTGAGATTATATTTGAATTGATTGTATCATTTGACTTCGATAGTTTCTGTGTGGTGTTGAAAAGGAATGCTATAGGCAGTTCAGGGTTTGGGTGTTACAGCAAGAAATACAGCTCAGAAATGAATCTCTTGAATATCTGCATGTGACTGAAGCCAGATATAGTGATCTGAGGGTGCTAATAGTGATGTGAAATCCATTATAAAACCTCATGTGGTTAGACTAATTCTTATTACTGTCATTGTTAGATCATAACATTGTGTTTTCTATTACACTGTAGAAATAAGAACCTGTATTATTTTAGGGTCACTGACTTTAAAGGGGGAAAACCAGTTTTAACATAAAGAAAAAGCCTACCATCTGTGTGAGAAGTGCACCTACATCATTTGGAAAGCATTTTTATATCAGAAAGTTATAACGTTTAACTCCACCTTGGACAAGGTAGATTGATTAAATTCTGCTTTTTTTTTTCTAGTTTTTGTTACTGGCGGCAAAAATGCAGCTGAATGTTCCTTGTATTAAAATTTATGAAGTTTAGAAAATAGTCCGAGTTATAGTTAGAACATCTTAGATCTCTTATGAAGCTAACACATAGTATGCTATACTTTGGTTCTTGCTCATGTCATATGCCATCTGGCCTTGCATAGCCTTTTTTTCTTCTTTTTATGTAGAAGTTGTGTGTCTGTACACGATCCATTGGATTCCATGCCACAGTTTGTGTTCATAGTAATTACACTATGTGAAATTCATTAGGCTTCAGTCTTGGCTGAGTTCTATCACAGAGATGAAGATGGTGAATTTACAATGTGTCTTTATGGAGCCAGCTCTTCCATGGCTGCAAAAGATGGAAGCTTTTATATATAAAAAGCAAAAAGGCCCTTATTGGGAGCCCTTAGTAAAAGAATAAGAATTTTGAGTCTTTCAAAGCTTATATCTGCTACAAAGCTTTCCTATCATATTTAAATTTTATTCTCAATATTACTGGGATGCTTTTGAATAGAATACAATATATGCAAAAATTATGGATGTCTGGTGAAACAGCCTTACACTGCTCAGTACAGTAACTGACTGTATGACTGACTGACTTGGCTTGATTAGGTTTTCAGTTACAAATCTTTGACCTGGTTTATATTCTAAAATAGAGATGTGTCTTGAAACTCATAAATAAAAGAGAAGAGTTAAGAACTACTCTGATAGTTCAGGAATATTGTTATAAATATATATTATAAATATTTTAATGCCTTTATATTACAAATATTTATAATATAATATATTTATAATATAATAAGTTATAAATATTTTGTGACATTCCTTACAAGTTTATGAAGATTATCTCTGATAAGATGAACTTCATCTGCACCTTCAGTGCAGAAGCTGAGGGCAAAGAACACTAATGACAAATTCAGTGACTATGACTTACATTTGAAATTCTCTTATATAGGTCTTGCACTGTGAAAGGAATACAGTAGGGTAAACATTTTATGTAATATGGAGGTGAGTTGAAGTGATACCCTCAATGAGGAATATCCAAGTAGCTTGCCTTGAAGTGATGTGTGAAGTTATACTTACTAGCTTATCTCTTCTTGCTTTTCCTCTCCTTGAAGCTCTGATTATTTCATCACAATGCAAAAGTAATTCTTTCTGCAAGTTTTGGGAATTACTTTTCCATTTGATGGAAAAACTTAGCCATGGAAATACTTGCACACAGATTTTCTGCGTCAAATGAGTGGTAATAAAAGTAAGATAATTATTTTCCCTGACTTAACCGTTTTGGGTGTGTTTTTCCCCTCTACTCTGCAAATACTTCAAATAGTTAGGATTCCAAGTATAAGTATTATTGAATAAGAATTTCAGTCATTATTTTCCAGTTTTAATTTTCCTTCCCATTCAGGAACAGGCTTGAGTACAATTTAAGAAAAATCACTTATAGTTTTGTCTCTCTATAGAGAGACAAAAATTTGATCTCAGTATACTTTTCTAATTCAAGTAAGCAAGTTCTCATTTCTAATACCTACTTTTGAATTACAGTCAGTCTTCTCTTATTTGTAAGTTATTGTGACTCTAAGCATATTTGAGGCTTTTGATCAGAACGGAGGTGCAATCCAATGTTATTTTAGCCCTTTAGATTTCCCAAGACGTGTGGCTTTGGACATGGCGGTGGTAGTGATTTGGGAATGAATGCTGTGTGTGATTTCCATTCAGAAGTACAGCACAGAACAAAAGACCACTGAAGTCTTAATCAGTGACATTTCCGCTATGACAGCAGCTGTGTTCCTTCAACTTCTCTCCTTCCGTAGGAATCTCACTAGGATGCCAGGATGCCCTGCCGGTTGTACCGAAACCGCAGACATGTTGTCTGTGGCATTGAGGTAAATTATAAGTCACTGCCTGCAGTTTTAATCTTTGGATTGACATTTGGAACTACTCAATTCATTTCCAAGCAGTAATTAACTGAATCCAGTAGCAATTTCTTCTCTAAATGGATGAGACAACCTATGTGTCTGCTGTTGTGTTTGTAGAAAAGGGCTTATTTGCCTAAATACAAATGGGATTATTGTATGTGTTTACATCTTACTGTGGCTGCTGTTTACTTTTATGCACATAGGAACAAAATGATATTTCATTGCCTTAACATGTAAATTCTTTACATATTCAAGGGTGTGGTGAGACCTTAGAAGTCATTTTTTTGTGATGGTTTTTGTTTTTTTTCCCCCTGAACTGTATTTTTTTTTTCAGTCTTTAGAAATACGTTCATATTCAGAGATTTAGCCCAGTTTCAGAAATGTTATTTTAGCATGAATGCAATGTTATGCTAGTGGTTCTCTACTTCACAAGATTTGGCAAGCTAGCTTTTCAGAACTGTTAATTGGAAAGTAGAATTTAGCATTTTACTTTACAATGAAAACTGGATATGATTTTGAGCCTATCTTGTGCACGTGAACAAATGTTAGAATTTCAAGCTTGTGGGAGCATAGGAACTTTCCTACAGCCTGGCAATTCAGGAGAACTGATCAGGCTGCAGGACAGCAACCCATGAATACCAGAGCTGCCTCTTGGGCCAGCTTCAGCTCCATGAGGTTTCTGCTTGCTTCAGGGCCTGGAGGTGGGGCTTGCTCAGGAGAGTCCTTCAAACTTGCATGTACTTGCTTACTTGACTGTTGTTTCTGAGTTGCCATTTCTTCAAAGACAACATGAGCATCCCTGTGAGGTAGCACATCTAACATAAGATCAAGATATTTAAGTCAGTGTTCTCAGAGAGATGTGATGATATGGGACCCACAGCAGAAAATCATGTCAAAGCCCAGGTGTTGCCTCAGATTATTAAATGATTGATAGCACACCTATGGTGTTATCTCTAAGAGAATGACTAGTTCTGACCTGTGACTAATAATTCTCTCCCTTACACTTAGTTAATTAAGAGCACATTGTGAGTTGGATTTAAGGAATAACATTTCCCTATTTATAGAACATCTTGCCTTCTGTATGAAGTCTGGTAATATATTTCTAAGCAAATTTCTCTTACGAATCATTTTTCTTTTTGAATTGGAGAGCTCAAGTGCAGCAGGATTCTCTCCTCTATCTGTAGGATTGTTCTTCATATTATCTGTGTAAATCAGAAGTCCATCACTCTGAAGCTGCTATTGCACGTTTTCTGTACTATGTTCAGTGGATGTGTATATATTCATAACTTGGCCTTGCTTCTGCCTTGCTGTAGTTATTTGTAGTCTTTGTGTTTTGGCCACACTTCCTTGTCATGTAAAGATGTATGTTTGCATTTATTGTCTTTAAAGCTTTATCTGAGAAACCTTGGCATGCATAGAATTACTATTCATGTTGTTTTAAAATCTAATCCTTTATTCAATAGTACTACAATATTATTGAGAAATGACTTCTCTTCTGAAGGCAGAATGTAAGGGAAAGGCAAAGATGCACGTGGGAGAAGTAAAAAAACTGTGGAGACAAAGGGTGAGATTAAAATCATGTAATATTACAAAGTGAGAAAAATGCAGATCACTGACAGGAAAGGAGTGATCTAGACATACAGGTACTTGAGGACACATAATGGGGTGTCTGTTAGATCCATACTCTAGATATATTTCCAGTAGGTCCAACATGAAGTTGGATTCTTACCACATAACCTGTAATGCAAGATCAGCCATCTTTAGATAAATCCTGTGGCTAAGCTAATCACATGAGCAAAAATTGGAATGCGAAGATTATGGCCTAAAATAGCACAAAGCCTTTAGTCAAACTTTGTTTGACTAAAGTTGTGTGCAAATTACCTTCCAAACTGCAGACACAGTGGAAACTTAGATATAGTGGAAAAATGGAATAACAAATGAAGAAATCGGGTAATGGCATTTTTAGGTTACCTATATGTGTATGTGCTTGGAAAAAAAAAAAAAAAAAAAAAAAGGGTACCATATAAAAAATAGAAATGTATGATGGACTAGTAAACTTATTTATATAATAATGTTAAGCTAATCTAAATAATGTTAAGCTAATCTTGGACAAAATATTTATTACAATTGGCATGAATTTCAGTGCTTTATTAATAATACATAAAGGCTACTGTGAAGAGAAATAAAGATCGTTGGCTTACCCTATCCTCTATGCATTATTTTATTATTTTGGTCTGTATATTTTAAATGTATCTTTTATTTTTATTTATTTTTTATTTTTATTATTTATTTTTCTGTTTCCGGTCTGAATTAGAATAGCAGGAAATGAGAGGATTCTAAGTTTGGGCTGGGGCTTTTATGTTGGTTTATTTTTGTCCTGACTGATCCAGAGTAAAATAGTACCAGGAAGTTTGAACAGTTTATATTTTATACAGCATGGAGGACACAAAAATTTATATTTTAAAATAGACCTCTCATGGCTTATTTAACCAGATACTCTTAAAACCAGAGAATTTGCTTATTTTGAGAAGCAATATTGTGGTTGAGCAGTATTTTTCTATTTTATTGTTCAATTTGGGCCAGAAAAAAGCACAAGGAACGCCATACTGGATCAGACCAGACATCTGTCTACCTCTAGTGCTGGCTATAAGCAGATGGCTAAAGAAGAGTAAGAATGGAGTAAGTGTATATGATAGCTCACACTAACTTCTACAGACTGTAGTTATATTTCAGGACAAAGGAGTTAGCCACACGCAATTTTGGTGTATGTAGCAACTGAAATACAGTTTTAGTCTATTAACATACGCAGTTTCTTACGAAATTCCTGAAAATGTCTTAGCAATCCTTTAACAAGAAATGCCAGGACTGTGTTTTTCTTAAAGGGGGAAAAATATCTTTGGGCTTGTATGAAATATACCCCTAGCTTCCTTTGTTCCCACCAGCTCTGGTATCAGAGGAGGCAGTGAACAATGAACGTGTGTTGATCACTTCTGTATCCCCTGTGTTTTTTTTTCTTTTTTTTTTCCCCTGAGACATACTGGTCTCCTTGTAGAGAAGTTCTGTAATGACAGTGGCCGTTCTTGTTAACAGATCTAAAATATCTAGTTGAAGGTTGTTCAAAAGCAGTAAGTGCTTTGAGCTGCTGCTTCTCTACTGGTTTGGGACCAGTAGAGTCCCAGAATATTTTCAGAATAGAAAAATTATGATGTACAAGTAGAGGTAGATGAAATGCTGTGGAAGATATAAGCCCCATTAAATTCAGAGGTCCAAATCTAGAAAGTATGAAATTGTTGTTATTTTCTTACTGTAATTAAATGTACTATGATCATATTCTATTTTTTAAGACATTTCTTGATCTGTCTATTTCTGTGACATTTCTACTGTTTTCCATTACTAGAAGTAAAGTAACTTACTTAATGGAAGTAACATTTAACAACATAGGATTTCATTGGAGTTTCCCTCCAAATTATATATGAGTGAACTCTTCCTATAAGTGTAGATAATCTACTGCTGTACCGAAGGCAAGAGGATTTGTTGAAGTGTCTAATTGCTGATGTTTACAGGCTCTTAAAAATGATTACTATGAAATTGTAAAATGCTTGAATTCTGCAAAGTCATAAAAATGTTTCTGGTATTAATGGCAAGGAGAATATTAATGTAAAGAGCTAAGAGCTAAAAATGTTGTTTTAAATTGATTTACTGACCCACAGAAAAAATTGAGGGGTATTAAGAGTTGAAGAACATGACAACTAGTGTCATGTTAAGCTCCTAAACATTTAAAATCATCTTGAAACCATGCAGTCTAAAATGTAATCTTCAGACCTTTTTTTACCTCAAGTGCAGAATGTTATCTCCATGTTTGCTTCTTTTCATTTATTTTGCTAAGAACATTTCAGTTCTGAGGTTTCATCATTTCTCATCTTTTTTTGCCCAGAAGTGGAATAAATCTGATATAAAATGGAACAAATTTGTTCACCTTGTTTCATGCTGCTTGAACTTATTCCTGTACATTTTTGCATATGTATAGCGAAGTTTTATACTGTGAGAGAGAAGATGGATCGGGTCCAATTACAGTAAATCAATACTTGAATAGTTGAACAGAATGGTGTAGATTGCCTTCTGGTTTAAACTGGATTCATATCTGTAACTTGTGGTTGCAAGTAGCAAAGATGATCCTTAAAATAGGAATCTATCCACAACTAGTAATAAAGGAAATATTTGCGATTACATTTATCCACAGCTGTGAGATCCAGTGCAGCACACTTTCAACTATGCAATAGTACTGTACAGCCAACAGTTACAGCACTTGTCAATTAGTCTTTCAGGCCTTGCTGCATCGCGATATACATTGAACTGTGTGTGAATAGGCCCAGTGTTTGTACCTGTAGTAATCTGCTGCTTTGACTATTGCAAGTGTTCATGATTTTTTTGACTTTTTTTTCTCTCTGTGAAACGCTGCTTCCAGACATCTGCTTCAAATCAAATCTTTTTCTTATAATTTCATGTATGCCCTCTTGTTCTGTCATGTGTATTAAACTGAAAATAGTTCTTGAATAGACATCCGTATCATGTAGGATTTTGTGTACTTTTTTATAAACCCCATCTGGATTTGATACAGCCAGAAAGAGCCAGGATGCTTCATTCCTTAACAAGGTTCCGTACCAGGAACACTGTCAGGAAGGAGTCTGTGGGCCCTTCTTCCTTTCTAGCCTGAGATAACGGTGTGTCTGTGTCTACAAGCTTTTTCCTCCTTCGTAGGCTTCTTAAAAATCAAAAATCCCCAACCACAAGAGGCTTTAATAGTCTAACTAGCTCAGGAAGGGGTTTAAATAATGTTGATGTAGACTCTCATTTATGCAGTCTGCATAGCTGTAGCAGGCAGTTTGCCAAAGCAGCAAGTTAACGTTATTTAACATTACTGGAACTTTTAATTAAGCTTGTTTTAGCCTTGCAGGGAAACCGGAGCATATATTCCCATCCCCTGGTTAAGAATGTTCTTGGCCTTGAGATGAGTTTTCCTAAGTGGTCCCAGGTCTAATAATGTCATCCTAACGAGCTGTGCAAAATATGGTGTGTTTTGTTCTTGAGGCTTCATGTGCAACAGTTTCAGTTTTGTTCCATGTGAGGCTGCACCCCATGATTTTTTTTCTAGTTTCAGGTTCAGACCCCCCCAAAAAAAGGGAGGAGGGGAGAACATTTCACAAGGTTTTATGTTGGTTCTATAAGCTGGCCTCTGTTCTCTCTAAAGATGTGTAAATATTAGTGAACCTTTTGTAAAAGGTTTTGTATTTGAAAAGAAATGCAAAAAGGAGCATTGTGTGGCTTATGACCTCATTGTGAGCATTTTTTGCAGCTGTAATCTTTAGTTCTTAATGTATATTATAACTGTTCCTCCTGCTGCATAGTTAAGGTAACAAAATGGTTCCTATTATAAAATGCTTTTGCAGATGGCTTGTGAAACATTGAGTTTTGCAGAAGAATTGTTCTATATTTTGGATTATGGCCGGATATAAATTTTTTTGGAAAGCTTGAGCCTTCTAAAAGATTTCAGTTCAATCACTTGAATGAGAGCAGGGAAAATGCAAGTCCAACATTTAGAGCAGCTAAGGCTGGAAAGTCAATCTTATGGAGAACTAGTCCACACCAGGAAGAAGGGCTTGTCTGCTTTACATAGCTTTGCTTTGGTTCTGATTAAATAACAAGCCAAATCGAGGCAAACCTGGACATGCACCTGTAGACAGAGGGCAGAATGTAGACAGAGGGAGAACAAAAGGGCTCTAAGTTCTTTTATTTGTTTGTTTGTTTAGTTTTGGGTAGTTGGTTAATTTTTAATAATCTCTTGACTTGATGAAGGAAGTACTTTGCATGTTGCATTTTTCTGTTAATTTCAGCAAGGTGCATTGATCAGCAAAGGTCGGGTGGTTTTGGTTTGAGTATGAAGGATTGTCAAAGTTGAAGTTTTTCAACATTCTTGCTTATATTTGATTAAGACCATTTCATTCCAAGGAAAAAAATAAGAGAAAAGCAGACGAGAGACTCTTTTCTTGGTACTCATTTGGGGCGTATAGAAGACCCTGTTTCAAATATATATTTTTTTCTAATAGTTTTTGTAGCAGATAAAGAAGCTTCAGCAGGAGTAAGTGGAGTCTGGTTTCAGTCTAGTGAGTTGCTTGATGTTGATCCATGGTGATCCGCACAACATCCACCACAGCGCTGGTGTTAGGTATCAGCAACAAAGGTCTCTAAGGAGTCTAAGAGTACCTCTAAAGAGGTCCTCTGAGGAGTACCTTGAGTAACAGACTGCCACTTATGAAAGTGAATGCAAGTTGGGAGAAGTCTGGGCAATGAGATAGTAGTACACATTTTAATGAAGTATATCTTCTGCTAACTGGTATATCTCCTTATACCTAACTATAGGTCTAGTCTTCTTTTCTTCATTGGATTATCATTTCTACTTGTCTACAGTCCACGGCTTGTACCCTGGTAGCGTGGTAGATGCATAGCTTGAGACTATAGGAAAAAAGCACAACCAGTATTTCTTTCTTTTCTTTTTTTTTTACTGCATCTTTTTAAAAAATGACTCTGTTTAGAGTTTTTAAAAAAATGCAAACAAGGAAGACTATCTTGAATTGTCTAATAGTATTTTAAGGACCTGAATTTTGAGTTTACAATGTTCTGTGCAGGTAAGTTGATGCTAATCTGATTGTTCTGCTTGGTAAGTACATCATCAGCTATATGAAACAAAACACCGAAAGTGCTTGGTAGTGAGTTGAATGTTCTATTTTGGGTAATTGTGGAAAAAACCCTCTGCTCTCTTGCTGTAAAATCCTGAGCCATTAATATTCACAGCCTTATAATAACTTGCAGTAGACTTGTTTTGATACTCAGTTTCACTGGGCCAATCCTTGGTCGTGTTGTGATGTTCGTAGAATATATTATATGCGGCTCTATTTAATGGATGAGCTAAATGACTTCAACTTGGCCCTCAGATATAAGGCATCCCAATTTGAGAGCAGCCCAGTAAAGCAGGAATGTACACCTCATTGTAGGTCAAAGAATTTGTAAGGAATGTGTCCAAAACACCTGCAGAAAATTAAAGTTTTTACTCCTGTCGTACACAAAATTTTCATGAGGTAATTACCCTCAGTGTGAAACATAATACAGTTCCTATTACTGAGGACACATGGAGTGAAAATTGAATAGACGCCTTGTCGGGAGTGCTTTGGAGAATTAACAGGGCTGTTGAAAGCAATAATGGGACCGTTTTCCTCCACTCTGTGCCCAGCTGCCCCCTTGGTACCTTGGTCAGTTTGTGCTGATGCGGTTGCTATTCTGATGGGGGATAGGCAACGTCTCCTGCCAGCTGCTGGGTTCCTGCTGCACTAGCCACGTCTTGAGAAGGCGACTGCACCAGCCCATGGCCCCGGTGCCACCCCACTGTTAGTGCCTACTTCCCTGCCCATGCCGGCCACGGGAATCTCCGCTGTCCACTGTGCTTCCCAGTTAAGTGTGACAGAAGGGCTCAGGTCCCTTCAGCATCCCACCCTGTTCAAGGGCTCTTTTATCCGTAAGGGAACTTGCTCTGGAGAGACTGAGCTGCAAGCTTATCTTTCATGCTTCTGACTCTACAACCACAAATACTCTGTTTCCTTTCTTATTATTTGATGTTTTGTTTATGTCTCCCCTTTACAGAAATAGAGCAAACTGTCTTTGTATTCATGTTTTGTGCTCACTTGGACTATTGAATGATGGTAAGCTCTGGGGGAGAGCTAGTGCTGGTATTTCCTCTGGTCCCTGTTCCTTTTGAAGTTCTGTTCCAAGTGGTTACAATGCGTGTGACTGCATATCTGTACTACTGACTTTACCACCACTTTTGTAGGTATTTAATTCCTCCTGAAGTTTGTCAGGTAAAACAGCTGTGAGGTGTCCTGGCAACTCTTGGAGCCGCTGGAGGCCCTCCTTGTACTCAGAAAGGCAGCTGGAACCTCAGCAAGTGTCACACAGCAACGAGGCTTCTTTACCACACAACCTTCTGTGTTGATTGGCCCTACTCCAGAAGGACTCACTATAGTTTCTTAGACTTCTGCTTGGTTTGAGCAATAAAACCAATTTAGATGTGAACTGAAATATCCAGCCAGCGGTATGGTGCGTAATCTTGATCAAAATGCTCAAAATTGCAGTGTACTTGTGCAAGGGCTTGTGCAATGGTTCATGGAGCCCTTTCAGAAGCCCTTTTGCAGTGCTAATTGTCAATATGCAGTTTTGCTAAGTCCAGTTGACTGCGATCACAGATGTCCCCAAAATGCCTTGTTCTGCCTCTTCCTGTTCAGCAATAAGCTGCACAGTTGAATACACAGTGAGGTATGCTGCTTGCATTTAGGATAAATGAAATTAAGAATCCATCCAAGCCTTTGAGTAGCTGTATACCAACCTCGTGGTGCCTGGTTCAGTTTTTTTCCTTTCTGCCTTCTCTCCCATCATGCATACCTTCCCCAGATGTAACGTTTTGTCTCAAAGGATGGTGAAGGGGGCTCGGGTGTCTCAAAAGGCAGTTCATGTTCTACTGCTACCTGATTCTGGAGACCTGACCTTGTAGAACTGTGTGCAGGGATCTGTAGTTAATACATCTAACTTGTGAGCCAAACCTTTTTTTTTTTTTCCCTTTCCAAACCAGCCTTGCAAAGTGAGGATGGAGTTGGAAAGCCATATGGTGGCCTTTTTCATATATGTTCACCTTGGTAACCCTCATTTTATGCCTGCTATAAAGGTGTGTATATATGGAGTGCCACTTGGTGTATATGACAACTCTAATGAATTTCAGTTCCCAGTTGGAACAGATAGGTTTTTAGTTGCAAATTGAATAAATAACATTGTGCAGATATATTTCATTGTATAGTTCTCCCTTCAGAATATTTGAGCTCTTCTGATCTTTTTTTTCCTTATGAACTGGTTCCCTGGGAAATTAGAGATTCAAGCACTTAATGCATCTTTATTCAACATTTCATCTTAAATGTTGGTCTGAAGATCAGCAAGGCTGTAAGTCTGTATGTCTGCATTATATAGAATTGGAAACTGTTCTTGCATCGTTTTAATTGTGAACTTTCTGTCCTTTTCTTGCCCTTGCTGTATTTCAGTGCAACTGTGCTCATATTTAATTCAGACGATGGTTTTGCTTGTGTAAATGCTTTTGTTTTTGCCAAGTACTTAAGGTGCTGAAAATGCAGTATACATTGATTAAAGTCAGGCTAGACCCTGAAATTTTTGTATAAATTTGGATTTGAACGTTCCCCAGATTCCAGGAGCTTTTGAGAAGAAAAAAATCATGCAGCTTTGGGCTTTTATTTGCTCTTATATATGACTATTTTCCCTTGTTACTAACTTCTGTCTTGAAGTGGACAAAAACCAGCTGCACAGCCTTGCTGGCCTCTGTTTTGATCACGGAGTAGATTATGTTTTTTTCATACCTCCATATATAATGTGTGGGCTCAAAAAGATGACACAAAAAATTTTGGCATGGCACTTGCTTGTAAGGATGCTTTTAAAGTTTGCCACCACCTAAATTGACATTTGCTGATAAAGTTAGATTAGAATAATGATCAATGTTCTCACTACAGTAGCTATTCATAAATATGTACTTGTAGTTGAAAGATTCTCATCCAGGAACATTCAGAGCTCCCTGTAAAGTATGCTTAGGTTTTAAATTAACTAAAATAAGGACATAAGTTCTCAGAAATTTGGAAAATTATGTAATTTGTCCATGAATCAAGCATATTTACTTCACAAGGTACAAGTATGCTTTTTCCTACTAACACTGCTTAACAGTCCTTCAGAGTTGTGCTTGCGTAGCAGATGGAGCAAAACCAGAGTGGAACTGGTTGCGCATCTCTCCCTGTCCTTCTGCAGTCCAGCACTGTCTTGCCCTGGTTACTGGACTTTTACAGAGGCTCTTCACAGCTCATCTTATTTATATATTTGCTAAGCTGCACACAGAATATTAAAGGAATGAAGTTGAACTAGACTACATGTCCCCATGTACTCTAGAAAAACAAAACTCTTCTCATTGCAGTTTTCAGTCACTCAGTATCTGAGTAAATGTGTTGGATCATTTGACAGTGCAGATGCTATCGCACTATCTGCCATTCCCTCCTGAGAAGCAACTTTTCTAATCGCTTCCCATGGATGCTCATGCAACAGGTTTAATTCACAACAAAGTATGATGCTCATTTGATTAATGTAATACAGATAGGTCATTGCTTGATATTGTTGCCACTGCTGAAATATCACTGGGACTTTTTTCACCTCTATTTCTGCTTCATAAAATTTAAGATACTCAGATACTATCCAGCAGAATGGGACACCTACCTGGGTTTCAGAAAGACTGTTATACCAATATATAATAGTCTAAATACTAAAATGTTACAACCTTGACAAGAAATAAAAGCTGTCTAGGACAACTTTTCCTTCCTAGGTCATAGAGAGTTGCTCTCTTAATGTAAACCTCCAAAGTGAGGGAAGATTCAAGAACCGTTTTAGAACCTGATGCAAGAACTAGGTGGCTGCAGGCTGCTCCTGCAGTTCAGGAGCTGAAACGTTGAAAGTAATGTCCCAGGAGCTGAATTAGTGGGCAAACAAAATGCTGGTTAAAGGTGCACAATAAAATTCATGTTATCATGTAGTTATGCAGTTTTCCACATTTACTTAAATCTATGCATATGATTCTTTTTTTGTACTTGGATATGTACATATCCTTGAATTTTTAAACAGATTACTTTTGCGAAAGAGGAGCAAGGCAGATTTTGTTAAGACTTCTCAGAGAGATGTCCCTTAATTCCTTTACAGGTTCTATGAAAACTGAAGTGTTTTGATGGACTGATTTGCATTTCACATTTGAGCATTTGTCTCTCTCCTGTTCAGCTTTCTTAAGGAAGGAATGTGATTCCAAATAACATGGAAATGTCCATATTTTCCTCAAGGGCATTTTGAAAGAGCAGCAGATGATCCTTCTACTTTGCTTTGTATTTATGGCAAGCTATCTTTTTAGCAATACAGTTGCTGTTTTTTTCTTGTTTTGGTCAGCTTTCAGAAAAACGTGTGTGTATACATATATATGCATGTATATGTGCTTATACTTATGTTGGTCTTCTCTGTCAGAAAATGGAGATGTCTTCCAGTAAAACCCATTATCTTGTTGCACTGTGTTCCGTCCCATATTCCTGTACAATTGTTTTGAACGGCTCCGCTGGTTTTACCTGAGTGCCATGCTGGTTACGTCATCTGTTAAAAAAGATGAGGAGAGCAGGGTGTCAAGAGAGGGATGAAAAGAGTTTCTTGACATCTGCTTTAAATTGAAGTTGCTTTAATTTCCACATATGCCATATTCTATCCATCATCTATGGTAATCCTCAAATAGTCACCATATGCAATATTTCTATACTGTCTCGTAGACACATCTTTTAACTTGCTTGTATTTTCAACTAATTGATAATCATGTTTGCTTTAACTTATTCCTAGCCTGCTCTTCATGGATTTTTAAATGCAGAATCAAAAGCTTGCTGTCCTTCAAGTGTCACTTCAACATGTTCAGCATCTTTTCATAAAACACAAGTTAAACAGGCCCAGCTGGCCATCTATGGCATATGTTTGGACATTCTTTCTACTTAGATTAACAGGAGTAAATCTTAGATGTGTTTGTATTTATGTTAATCCACATGAACTCAAAGCTGTCATTCAAATGATTTCTGACTTTATGTTAGAAGAAAGGCAGTTATGTCTCAAGGAGGGAAAAAAAAAAGTTATTGTCTGCTCTTGGGATGTTCAGAGTTTTGTAACCTACTGTGGTCCTGCTGAGTTGGTGGGAGCACTTGAGGAGGTAAAAGATGACAGTATCCTGCAGTCAATTTTATATTTTCTAGATCTGAACCTTATAGTTAAAAATTTTGAAATCTCCTTGCTAGTGTCTTGTCTAGGCTATTTTCTGTTGGAGCTGTCACTGGACTACCAGGAGAAGTAGAGTGTCATCTTGTTATAGTAGTTTCTTAAATTGTTACTGTGCTCTAGCAAAAATATTTCAAAATACACCTTGCAAAAGGTGTGCTTTTTGCATTTCATCTTAATTCGCGAGGCTTGCTCAGGGAGGTATGATGAAGCAATTTTGTTTAGTGCTGATAATCTTTTTGAAAATTTTAGATTCAGTTTTCATATACCAACTATTGATTGCCTTATTCTGTTTAAATCGGACAGTTATCCATTTCAAAATAGGAGAACAATCTGAGTTGTGGTGTTCTGGGGGACATGCCTGATAATGCCTGGGCAATAAGTGAAACCAGCACAGGACTACAGTACTATCTTTTGTCTGGACAGACCAGTTTTGGCCAGGCATAGAGCAGAGTAGCACATACTGTTGACTCAGAGGTGATCTGAACATTGATCTTGACCTGTGGAAAAGTCTTGACCTGTTTTGGTCCCTTGGGCAGAGGAACATGTTGAGGCCAGTGGGGAGGTAAAGAGGGGACCACACAGCTTGTGTGGAAGGCCCAGTGCGCATGAAAAATCCTATCAGGCCATGGCTTTTTTTACTTGAAAGCGAACACTCTTTAACTGCCATTGCAATGTTGTAAACACTATGAGCTGCTTAGTCATTTTTCCCTCTACACATTACTCTGTTACCACTGAAATGCTGCCCTGCACTATATGAAGTCACTCCTGAGAGACTCATTTGGGTGAAGAGAGAGAAGGGTCAAAGTTCTGTGGGAATTCAGAACAACAGTGTCTTTGGTCCTCGGATATTGCTTTCTCCATAGACTGCTAAATGGTTCTGAGAAGCTGTTTTCTTAACTCATGAAATTTGGAGATAAACTTTTTGCTTGTATCATTTATCATAAATGTCAATAGGTTAAACATTTGGAGTATTTAATGTAAACCGTGACCGCGTAGGCAGCAGCCAGCCCCAGCATTTGCCTCTGGAGGCCAGGCTCCCTAGCCTATTGGACTTTCTTCACGGAGGTTTATAGAAATGCAAATTATGTGCCAAATAATCAATACATAAAGAAGTGCTGAGCTACTGAAGTGGCCCAGCATGCTCATGATAGGCTTCATTAGAATATCCTGAAAGAGGCAAGTGCTGTGGCTATGAGCAGAGTCGCTCTAATGAGTCTT
>JAVCKT010031284.1:0-28858 GCA_032273925.1 Rhynchotus rufescens | reverse complement strand
AAACCCAAAGAAAGTGGAGGACTTTGGTCTCTGGTCTGCGGACCCTCAAAGATCTCAGATGGTCTTCAAGATTTGAAAGTCATAACCAGCTGCTGTTACCCTAAAGATGTTCAAGAAGGTCAACATCATGTTCAACATCATAAGTGGAATTTAGGAAGAAATCCTAAGGAGGATTTGTGCTGTACACCATGTTCTTTACAGTTGCAATCTTTGCAATTGCATTGGAGGACAGTCTGTACCACTCTGTACTGAGGGACTCACTTCCCTACGGCACCATGAACAGCACCTAGCCCAGAGGCACCTCTTTAATCATTGGGGCTTCTAAACATTTTCTATGCTATAAATGACACAGCCTCCTCCTAACTTACACCAAGTGTTTCACTAGAGATCAGTGCATCCCTGAGAGACTTGTGTAATTAGTCTAGAATAACTTTTCCCAGGGGCATTTGGGGAAATACAACATGGTCCCACCTAGAACTTCCTTCCCTTGGGCAAATTCCCACATGCTGCAAAAGGAGGAAATTTTTCTTTATTAAAAAAGTGACATTATTTGTTTAATGATTCTGCAGAAGTCCGTTTCTTTCTGGGAATCTTATTAAAAGTCCCTTTCTCACTGAAATGTGGCTTGTGTGTAGATAATCTTTAGGTTAAAGAAATAAAAAGAACAGATAGGAAGTCTAATCATATTGAAACCATATGTGCAGCATATGTCAGCGGTTACAGAGAGCGTTAGAATAAACAACTACAAAAGCTTGGCCTCTGACTTCAAAGAGGTCTTAAAAGGACCAAAATTTTGATCATTCTATTTCTGCCCTTCAGGAAAAAGTTATGGGCATTTTTTCTGTCTCTTGTTGTGGATAATTTTGCTAGGGAAATGTAGTTAGAGGTCTCTACTGTACAAAAAAAAAAAAAAAAAGGAAAAAGCCTATCAGAATTGGCTTCTTCTTTCACGCTAGCAGATCCTAGCACACACTGGGTCGCTGAGTCAGTCTTTTCACAAGCCATAGCTTTGTTTTAAAGTCTTTGTTAAATGACTTTATTCAAGAATGGCCCCATGAGGCTCCATCCCCTGATTTCAATATTATATGCACGTTTCTGGGTCTCAAAAGGGCGAATGGTCTTTCTGCTAGCAGCTGAGACTGAAAATTCATTGTGGATTGGAGAAGTTAACATAGGAACTTTCTCTTTTTTGTTTATAACTTTTTCTTCCAACATTTCAGTGGGCATGCTGGTTATCGCACTCCTTCAGGGTCTTGACCCTCCTCTTTATCAATATGGAATATCTTTATTGCAAGCACAAAACAGAATTGGTGTGCAACGTCCTGCACAGATATGGGCGATCCCTGAGCTCAAATGGTTAGAAGACTAATGGCAATTTTGGAGCTATATGGAAGCAATCTCTCCTTAGCTCCATTCTTTGCAGTCAGCATCCACCAGGTAAGTATGGAAAGTGGCTTTTGTTATAGGGTGGAGTCTCCTAAGGAAGCCTTTTTAGTGCTAAAGCAGATATGTGATGTGTGATGGCTTAGGCAGGAGGAGGTTTAGGGTGAGACCTCTGCTCTACAGTCTCTGGAGGTTTCCTTGAGAATAAGAACCATCTTTCCAACTGGGTTTGGGGACAGTATGGAAGTGAGACACTTGCATGTGCCAACACAGAGGTGCAAATCACCAACATGCAAATCACTGGGGAGACTGGTTCCACCAGGATGGTGTAATCTGCTGAGCTCAATATAACCCTTTTTCTTCCTATCATGAGGCTGGGCCAGTCACATGTATCTGAGAGCTGGAAAATAGTAATTATAAACCTCTTGGAAGGGAGTTTGAGGAGAAATCAGGATGCTGAAGCAAGCTTCAGGAAATGCACCCAACAGTCATGATCTTCTATAGACCCCCATGTCCAAAATATGGACTTTGAGCATTTGGTTTTTCACTGCTGCAGTTTTCAAGGGGAAATCCTCCAAGGTGAGAAACTGCCAGGAAATTACCCTTTCATCTGTAGATCCTTTCAGGCAAAATATTTGTAAACTTAAGCTTGTGGGAGGTGAGAAGTGAACCTGGACTGCTCTTGCAGTTTCATTTCACAGGAGAATTTGTATTAGGACTCCTCATTACTGTTAAACCCTTAAGCTCGCTGTGTTCCAGCAGTGCAGACTCATACAGCATAATCTGGAGTTTCTTAATAGGTGATACTTTACTTAAAGCTGCAGTTTTTGCCATCATGTGATGACCTGTGAGCATTTACATTCCCCTTAGAAAATAAGGGATTTTTTACTCTTTCAAAGACACTGGAGGAAAAAAGAAAGTTTCGAGAAAACTCTCAAAGCTCAAAATCTACAAGTGAAAAAACTTTAAAATATCCTTTCCTTCATTCTATGTTCCTGATTTTTCTAAGGAAAAGACTGTTTTTTGGTGGCTGAATTCACTTCAATAGCAGATTTCAATGATTAGGAGTAGGTTACACTTCAGTTTGTGATTGAGACATTGCAGAAAGATGTTTTAATAAGTCCAAAGCAAATGAGTCAAGGTTAATGCCCGTGACTCACAAGTCCTAGAAAGTCATTGCTTGACCTTGAAGAAGTCAGAGCAGATCATACCCTGCAACCACCCCACATACAGGACCATAAGCAGAGGGAAAAGGAGATGTGCAGGTTTGCTGCCGTGGAGGGAGCAAGGAAGGGAGATTAAATTTAGCTGGCTATTAGGAACAATTTCCTGAGAGTGAAGACAATTAGGCAGTGGAACTGTTTTGCCTAGTGAGGTAATTACTGCACAAACATTCGGTGGACTCCGGCCAAGATGAGATAACTATAGTGGAAAATGTAGTACAAGGTCTTTCCTGATGAGCCCGGAGGGGCTGGCGTTGCTGGCAGCGTGCCTGAGCGTGCGCTTGGAGGGAACTTTCCCTGAAAAGCTCTGAAAAACGAGACAACGAGCGCTTTGCTTGGGCAGGGATTGTGGCTTGGAGCTGGCTGGAGTGGGGAGCAGCTCATCGGACCCCCTTCATCTGGCCAAACTATTCCCATGCAGGGAGGAAATGAAAGGAGAAGCAAAAAGAAATAACCTAATAACCTAAATGCAAAAAGAAATAACCTAAATAACCTAAATGCTCCACTAGATGTGACCACTGCGTAGATTCCTTGCAGCCCATTTTGTCCCATGGGAGTTTGGGTGATTCTGCAGCTGTTGCTTCTTGCTTTTACTTCATACACAAGAGGATTTCGGAGTCTGGAGCTAGAAGGTGCTCCTTGAACAGGGGACAGGTTTTTGGAAGATGTTGCAGCACCGTGAGTGCTTGAAAACCTGGCCTGCTGCAATAATTCCCAACAGGAAAAAAACTGGCTACTTCACATTAAGGCTATTGGAGTGTTTTCCCATGCAGGGACATGTAAGTGACAGAGATGCTGACATATAGTTCTCCCCACTCATCTGTAGGAACTCTCTCTGCTTCACCCTTCTGATAGGTAATTTTTTCTATTTCAGAACGAAAATATCCATAGGAAAATGCTATTAGAAGTGTTTCTTGGCAAGGCCAGGCTGTCTTTTATATCTCCATGCCCATCTTTTCCAGTAATTCATGAGATGGGGGATAACCCCACTGTGTGGGGCACAAGGAGGAAATCTGCCTGTTGGAGTATTGTAACTAATACTGGTTTCCATCCTGACATGTGAGTTTTAGGGTCCATTCCAAAACTTACTGTTCTTAGCCACAAAAGTATTGCACATTCTTCATCACCAGTGTCTGATTCTGACAGTTCTCCAACTGCCAGAAAAACTGTCATATTGAGGAAAAAAAAAAAAAAAGAGAGAAAATGTTTTACCAGCACAAACCTAGCAGATGTTATCTCCTCCCTCCTGACCTTTCTTCCACATTTTCCTTATCTCTCTTCCTCTTCTAAGCCATCAAATAGAGTGAGAGGAAGGGGGAAGGACCCCATCCTTGTTCTTGTTACAGTCCACACTGATGGACTACAGAGTGAGCCTGCAAAGCAGAGGAAAAGGTCAACCTGCAGAAAGGAGCAAGCTTGTCCCATTGGTGGCCTAGGAGGGTACAAAGTGCAAAGAGGAGCCTGCAAGTCAGGAGTCAGGTGATGGCTGTGGAGCATGGATGGGAGCAGAGCGATGCTCAGTCTCCATCCTGGGTTTTATCTGCCAGCTACTCTGCAACTGCTCATTAAGGTGATAACCTGCCAGGCACCGTAGACTGGAAATTAAGCCACTTAATCAAACTGCTATCATGTCCAAAGCCTTTTACAGCAGCATGTCTGCCCACCTTCTAGGCAAAAAAGTCTCTGTTTTTTTTTTTTTTTTTTCCACTTACCTCTTTAAATAGGTGCAGTCCTTTTAGGGTAGGGGCAGAAAGGAAACCACTCCTGTCTGAGGGGATATTCCGAGTGGAAAAGGTCATAACTGAGAAAACATGATAAAGGGTCCAGGAGCAGGAGCATCACACAATCCCTTGTTATCCCCACTGTCGACACGGGAAGTGGAAGGAGCGCAGAGCCGAGGCCTGAAAGTTGGTCTGAGATGATAAATATGCTCAGCATGGCAGAACCATCACAATTCAGCATTATTATTATTACTGTTATTATTATTATTATTTGCATTAGTTTATCTGAAGGAAAATCAACCTCAGAACCAGCTTCTACACTGCCACATCCTTTGTGCAGCCTTATCCTCAGATTTGCATGTGAGTTAAATTCCAGCCTGTGGACTAGAGTGGCATGCAGGCATGCTTCGTGCTATCTTTCTGCTCTTAATGTTAATCTCCTACATTCCTATCAATGCTGGTTAAAACAGCAATTGGCTGTGGTTTGCCTCTGACTCAAAGGAAATCGTTCCCTCCCACAATCCTGATACTTCCTTATCTTGCATCTCCAAACTTGGAAAAAGACAGAGGAGCACTGCCATCATTTACAACCACACAACACTCCTGTGGTTTCAAATGGCTCCTCCAAGCAGCAACTAACCAGGGCTGTCTATAGTTGCTGGTACCAAGCATTTATTTTACACTGAATTGTCCTAGAAAGGCAATCCAAGTTTGTATCTCCTGTTTCTTTTGCTCCTAATTGTGGTCTAGTCAGGCATTTGGGGTATTTTTACCATGATCCTAAATTTCTTTCCTGGCTAATAGTCCACTTTAGACCTTCTTCCTGTAAAGCAGATGTTTCCCTCTTGGATGTGTTAGTCCAACTGTTCCGTGGGTTGGACTCATTCAGTTTGTGTGTAGTGGCTCTCCACATTCCATTGAAATCAATGACATCGCTCCTGCTTAAACTGTTTAAATAAGCAAGGATGATGTGATTCCTGGGGAGTTAAATCAGCGGGATGCAGGAAAACAGGAGGTTATCTCACAGTCCCTCAAAATCTACCCCAAAGCTTGCTGAGCAGCCCCAGGGCCTCTCTGCCATTCTTGATTGTGTTGTCCTATGTCAGATACCAGATGGGTCTGCAAGAAAAACCCAAAGGGCGTCTCTGGGTGGCTTTTCCCAGGTGCAGAATCAGATCCCTTGGCCAGGCCACTTTAGTGATATAAATGAGAAGCAAATATCATGCATCCTTTGAAATTTTGCAATGTCAGGATGACCGTGTATAGAAAGAAGTAAAAAGGGCCTGTTCATGTCAGTGCCTCTCACCAAAACTGCCTGCCTTTCCTGACAGTAGCTAATTTTCAACCTTGGAAGGTTAGCCTGGGCAGGTTAGGAGGGTTCATATTGTGAACTGCTAGATAAGCAAATACAAATAGTGATAAATAATTAACAAGAGCTATAATATTGAACTATCTTATGAAGGAGTAGGGCAGGAAAGACAGAATGCCAGGATTATAAAAAAAGTAGTATTTTCTGACCTTGAAATGCAAGCCTGGACTCTACCTTGTTTGTCTGTTATCAGGGCAGAAACAGGGCTCTCCTCCCAGGGATAAGATTTCATTTGAGGAGAGAGACATAAAGACATTTTTATGACACGCTTTGCACAGCATCCTCTGAGATATGTGGACTAAGAGACTTGTCATCTGCTGAGAGGCAGAGAGAGGATAGAGGGATTCCCAAACTTTTCTTAGGAGAATTAGACACCCATATTTCCATTTACTGACTACTAACAATGTTAAAGGTCCCTTTCCATTGCTCTAATGCATTTCTTGACAGAGCTGAAGATCCTGTCAAGATAAGAGCTCATGGTGAGGCTGGGCAACTTGCTGAACTCAGCTTTGAAAGGCTATTGGCATGAGAGAAATGCTGTCCATTCCAAGTAAAGCCACCAAGCTGAATATTGTCCCATTGCTTCCGTTGTTTCTTTGCTCTACTGACTCAGAACTACGTTTCTTGCCCAAATGGAAGAAGTTTCAGTGCAGCACTTCAGGGTAGTATCTCTGACAAGATACTTGCTACAGCTTGGGGAGATCAAGAGCATTCATAGATGCTTTAAACTATGCATCTGGAGCCTGGTACAGAAGAGGACCTAACCAACGGACCTGATCAGCTTTCTCTGAGCTAATAAGAACTCACACACTAACCCATTCTCATCCAGACTAGATGTCCAGACCATGTCCTGGAGACCTGGAGACTTTGCAGCTCTGTAACCAAAGACCCCAGCCTACAGGTCATTTCTCAAGCAAAGAGCTGCTCCTCCAACCAACCCGGGTCATCTGCCCTTGGTCCTTCTTTTGCCTTGAGAAATGTGCTAAAAGTGAATCTAAAGGGTCAAACAGCAACACCTTCCTCAGCAGATCATTTTCCCTGCCCAGGCAATGCTACTGGTGTTATGTAGATTAACCAGTCTCAGATCCAGGATAGCCACAGACACAAAGGTAGCCTCTGTGGGGTAAAAGGTGGTTTCTATGTTCTTTTGATGCCTTAAGATCTGTGCCTTGGCCTAGCAGAGTCCTTAGCCTGAGGTGTTTTCCCAGATCTCTGGCTACCCGTGCCCAACCCATCTTGACTTCCAGGGCAGGCTCTCCAAGGCACAAGGTGCACCCCAAGGTGGGATAGGCAGGAACCATGCTCAACAGATCGAGGTGCTAACTCTGTGGCTTAGACATACATGCAGAAAGGAGAGGAAAAGGAAAGGAATTGGGGCAGGATCTGGAAACCAGATTGCAAACACGTGCAAGTGGAACAGTGTATATGAAGCAATGATTCAAAGCCATGTTGAACATATTCAGTGAGAAAAGAGATAGCACCAGCTGAAACTATCAATTAAACTGATCTTGACAGACAAAACGTGGGTTCATCTGAAAAGACTTGCACTGAAACTGATCCTTGCTGGGCATGTAGACCTGTAGGCTGCTGGACTTCAGGAAAGGACAGGCCGGGCCCAAAGTTACGGATGCCCATCAAAAAAGTAGCCCAGATCACCAGGCAGATGATTTCCCTTGGCCTTTCCTCTGCATTTCCTAAACTAACTGGAACAAGTTGTCCCTTCCCTCTGCTCAGATGACTGACATCCCCATGGGAAACGGGACTAGGAGCTTGGTCTTCTCAGAGATATCTTGATGTTTAGATGATTTGGGCTGCTATGTTGTGCATTTCCATGCCACGTGTGTGAGACAGTCAGCCTGCAGCAAGGCTTGGCAGAGCATTGAGATTCCTTGGCTTGGCCCTCGACCACAAGTGCGTCCTCGCATACCAGGAGCAGTAACACTGCTCCTAGCTCTTCACTGAGCCAAGCTGCCACTGGGCACCAAGTCAGGAATAAAGGAGGAACAGTCACTTGCATTTTGTTAGTGAGACAAATACAAACCAAGATGTTTTACTTCTGAAACCACAAAAACTTGGCGGTTTCCAAAGAATTCCTTGCACTTCCCCTAACACCCCTTTGTGCTTTCTGACTCCATCTCTGGTTCATCACATGCTATTCTCTGTTCAACTGTCCTCTGTGTCCATTCTCCTGATGGAGAGTAAAATCAAGAGGAAAGCATATCTCCAGGCATCCCAGATGCACACCTCTTGAGGACATGCATGGAGAAAAGCCCAGGAGAACGGAGAGAAGTATGTGATTCAATCCAGATAGCTCCTGTCTTGGGTCTAGAACTACCACGGGTGTAAACTGTCTCTTAAAGCACTCTGTTTTAGAGACGGACTAAATCGTTTGCCCTTCACCTTCCTTCTTTCCCTTCCTCATCCTTCTACTGATATCACATTCCCAGTGTTGTCTTCCTCCCTGCTTCTCCATCCCTTGCTCCAGAGATGGGAAGATCTGCGATGGGAGTAGCTACAATGCCAACAGCATGGTAGAAGAGGGGAAAGGGGGATTAGAAGGAGTGGGAGGGTAGCTGTTAGGCTGCATCTAAAGCGAATTGTTTATACAGTCATTGTCTCTTTGTTGCAGGAACAGAAGAACTACTCACAGTGGCATCAGCCTTGGCATTGAATATGCTAAATCTGATGTCCATCTCATTGGGATCAAACAGATAAAGGTCTCAGAGCATGAGGAGCTGGAGGCTCATTTGGATCTGGACTTTGCTAATAACTTATATCATTAAAACAAGTCAAGCCTCAAGCCTAGAGTTGGGAACTGGATCCCCCTGCAAATCCAGGCTCCAGAGCTAAGTCATGGTTAAAGGCAGAAATTGGACCAAGCCTAGCTCCCTCAGGGCACCTCAGAGGCTCCTCAGCACTATTTCCAGGTTTGGCACAGCTGTCTGAACAAAACATATCAGGCCACATCTTCCTTAACAGATCCCTCCAAAAGTTATTGCTCAATGAGAGAAAGAAAGATGACCTGATGTTCATCTTTCCTCCCTGCTTTGATGCTTCTCATGCAACAGTTGTTGTTCCTAATGTCCAAACAATGTGTAGTTTTACCCTAGAATGTTTAGGTAAACTAAAGCGGTTTCTTTCGCTTAAGCAGCTGCCTTTGCCAACTGAAATTTGAGAAATTCAAACTAGAAAGAAACAGAAAGAGCAGTGGAAATTCCCCAGGGAATAGGATCTCAGAGATACGTGGGAGGTCCTCAAGTGCAGGCCTGGAGGACTTTTTGCTGCTCAAACTTGATTGTGGCTTAGGACTTTGCATGAAGTTCCCTAGTGGTCTATACAATGGAGGACAAACACATTCTCTCTGTAAAGCTTCTCCCCCGTACTCCTTAGGTTGCTTTTACCCAGTAAAAACTTCTCAAGAAAAGAATCAAATCTCCAAATCCGAGCCCTAAACCTCACCCTAAAAATACTTTAATCCAGTCAGCACTTCTACAGACTCCAGAAAGTTCACTGGGGATCTCTTGATTGCTACTGAATTAATGGGGAAGATACTCAGATGCTGCAAAGATGTCACAGGTGACAGACACATAGATAGACACTGGATGGATAAATACATAATAGAACAAGGATCTGTACTTTAATTTGCATTCAGCTGCATAAATAAGATTCTGGGTAACACAAGGGCAATCAATACCGCTACACAAGTGTTGTGGGAAAGGCTTGGAATGTCTTACCCCAAGGGTCTTGCTGTTTTAATTGGAGGCAGCTCTCCCTGTTTACTGAAAAATCTTGAATAATGGAAAAGACAGGGCTAGTCCGTCCCCGCCTGAAAGGAAATACCCAAGCTGTAAGCATACACCATCAAATACTGGAGCAGGTGGATGTTTACACCCTGAAGAAATCGTTGTCCATGAACTATGAGTGAAATGAGAAGGAAGAAAAATGATTGAACTGGCAAGTTTAGTGAAACATTACAAATAAAATGTAGAGTGCTCCCTTGCCTCGTTATTTTGTGTGCCTTGTGCTTTGCACCAGACAAATAGTAACTTATACAACTTATACAAACTTTATTCAAAATATTTTTCAAGGCCTGCCTTGTGCTTTTCAGGTAAGTAAACTGAGAAAAGGACAGGAAAAGTGAATTATCTTAGGGCTTCTATTACTGGCTACAAGCTGGTTCTAGCATTTGGCCTAAGAGAAGATTTTTTGTTCTTGATGCAAATTTCATTCTTGTTTCCAAATGTCCAAGATGCCAAATCAAACACTAATCTTTTGTTCCAAATCCATCCCTGTGTTTTTGCATCACAAACAGAGTTTAATTTCTGGTTCCATCTGAGACTCAGCTATAATTCTGTTAGAGTCAACTAAGAAAGGGAATAAAATGATCAGAAGAGGCTAGAAGAGGATCAAAATCTTAATCAGAATATCTCCTGAAACTTTGGGCAACGTCGAATTTAAGAAAAAAATTGTCTTCTTGCTTCCAGTATGGAGCTCAATGATTAAATGCAGTCAGGTACCTAATTCCCTTATGCTCACGTATAATGCTCTAAATCCCAGCCAGAATGAGCAAATTGCTGAGCATCTTCTGCCATGAGGCTCATGGGCTTTCACCTCCACCAGCTTTAGAGATAAGCCAAGGTGACAGCATATCACACGATTGCAGCTTATTACTGTAGAGCTCAGCTGGTCACCAGTGCATTGTACATCATGTAAGTGTTGATGCGTCACATTTTGTCATATTAATGTTTGAAAAATGCTGAGAAGTGCCATTTTTATGGAGGCGGGGGCAATCTATTGATTGCATACACTGCATATATTGATCTGCTAAGCAGGGAATGGATGTAAGCCATGCTTAAAGGAATTTTGGGCTTAAATGCATACCAAAGACATCTCGGTCTGTTGTTTGGATGCAGTTCAGTTATTACAGTAGCTGAGAACATTCAGAAACAGAAGATTCTCAGATCTGCAGAGTAATACAAGGTGGTATTTCCTTTCTTGTTTCTATTTCTATTCCTTCTGATATATATGTGGATTGTAAACTGCAAGCTTCATGCCTTCCCTGCTCTCTGATGGTATCACTGCTATTTCAGGCAGAGTTTTTCTTCCCATCCTTTCCATTTTTATCCCATGCCATCAGCTGGGTCATTTTTGAAGGGTTTGTTATGCTGAAGGGTGAAGACAAGGAGCCGCAGAGACAGGGAGATTTCTGAGCCTGGCAGGCCAACATGATCTCTTCCCTCAGCACGCCTTCCCATGGTTTTATGGTCTGAGTCAGCCAGGGTCTCAGTTCCAGCTGCAAGATTTTATTATTCCAAGAAGGATCATTTGGCTAACAGAGACCTCTCCCTGCAGACAGAGAAAAGGAAAACCAACCCAAATTGATATTGCAGATTTGGATACAGTCACAATATCAAAATCAAATAGAGAAAACAAGTTTTTGTTTGTTTATTTGTCTGTTTGTTTCAAATACTGCTTTTTCCAAACTCAGTTGGCCTTTCAGCCTCTCCAAAAAGCTGGGCACATAACTGGACGAAAAGAGACCTTAAGGGAGACTTTCAGCATTCTCTAAAGTATTGATTCCAATCCAGTGTGTTTTATAATTTTTGTGTCCTTTTTTTTAAAAAAAAAAAAAAAAAAAAAAAAGAAGAAAAAGTTGTAAGGTCTTAAAGGGCTGAACTTCACATTCCTTGAACAGCAGCAACAGAGCTGGGGATCTGGACAAAGTTCTTTTTGCCCCAGCTCATCAACCATCAGATGGGAGTCATTGCCAAGATGGCAATGACCAAATGAGAGTGGGATGGCACCATAAACCATGGCAACCAGGCAATAAAGGCACTCAAGACCAACAATGAGAGTTATTCAAAAATTATGCGATCTTGTTTCTCTCTGGTTAAAACCAGTTTTGTTGACGAGGTCAGTGCTTTTCTCTGCTCAAGGTTAATGCTTATCCAGAGCGGTAGGACTTTCCTCCTCTGAGCTAGACTAGGCTTAATCCGTCGTAATGTGGATCAGAAAAGGCGTCCCAAGTTGTTTATGGCTCTCAAACAGGCTGCCTGCAAAAGCCTTCAAGACTTCACTTTTCCAAGGGCAGCAGGCAATGCTGAGCTCCCTGAAGCTCACTCCCGAGTTATTACTGCTAGTATCAACTCACACTTTCCCACAGATCCCATTGCTCTCCAGAAGGGATCCAGGCATATTCCTAGGCTCCACGGCCTTCACTTTTCCATAGTCTCAGCTGCATGACTCAGTGCTGCACATCAGTCTTTATTTCTAAACTGTTCTGCAAACACGGACTGCATGAGCCTGGCCAACTCCCTCCTTTGCCAGTTGGACTGAAGGGGCCTCCGAGGAGCAGGACTGCAGCTCAGCCCAGAAGAGCAATTTCATTTTCAGTTTTATAAGCATTCTAGGGAAGGTTGAGAGAGAAAGGAAGTTTCTGTTTACTTGTTGTCAAGATATTTTTTTCCTGTTCCAAAAAGGGCAAGCGACTGTGTCTACTTAGTTGGAAACAAAACAGCATCCTAGGTGCTGGCAATTAGCTCCCATCAAGCACAGGAAGTTCTAGGTTCCAGGGAAAGTTAAGAAGATTGATCTTAAATGTCCTTCCAGTTTTAAAATCAGTGAATGTATGAGTGCTGGTATCCTGTTTCTAAATCTACGCTCCATCTTCCTTTTCCCACCTCTATCCCTAAGGTTGGAGGGATTTTGAATAGATTTTGAATAGGGGCTGCACCTTGTGCAGATTAGTAATTCTGAGTGCAATGGATTGAATGGAAAAGCATGTCTTGATCTCTGAGACTTTCCATGCGATAGTATTTTCACCTTATGGTGGCTGGAGACTGTCCTTGTGTTGCAATGATAGTGGCACCGCAAAGACAGACAGGTACTCTTTTGGGATACAGTGTTTAAGCATAATATAAGCATCTCTATTAAGTTTTTCAGTTAATTAATGATGTCATTCCTCTATGTCTTCTGTGTTGTGGCTAAAATGATCCAATGTTGAAATAGTCCAAATTTACCAGTGGGGCAAGAGTCATCCCAATGGTTTAATGCAGAATAGTGTGGATCAGTCAGGCACTTTGATGCTGAGACAGAAAAATTAAATGCTTAAATCCCAGACTACAAAACTTCCCTTATGACTTCAGGCCACTCTGTATTTCTGCAAAGAGATGAGAATTTTCCAAGTTGCTTTTTGTATTTGGAGGACTATTTTAATAGGAACCACACGTTCAGATGCCCAAAGACAACATGAAGACCTCTCCTGTGAGTGCTAACTTTATCATGATAAAATACCTTGATGGAATTGGAAGCCGAAATGTTTTTGAAGTCAGTTCTAATGGAAATCATGAACCTACCCCAATTCACCATCACAAGCTATGTGATATCACATACATCACAGTATGGCATCAGGCAATACCAAGTTATACTGTGTCTCTATTGCTGTAAATCCCCTAGGCTTGGTATTAAATTCCATGTTCCAGTGCTTCAAGTATGGGAAGTCATGATCCAAATGTCATCACTACATGTGAGCTCTCTTCCACGTCCACTGAGATCCACTGAGATGGCTCAATTTTGGGTGTATGAACTGTATGATATGACTCAAAATCTGAGTCCATGGTTTATGGGACTAACAGCTGTCGGCAAGATAAGCTGCCCAGCAACTATCTCAAGTAATACTGGGTGACTGTGCTTGGTTGGCAACTGAATTTCCATTCACTGCAGTGGGAGCTCAGGCACCTGCCTCGTAGGTAGACATGTAAATGCAAGTATCTTAATTTTAAAATGTACTCCTTTCTTTTATGTGATCCCTCTTTGTTCATAGTGATTCCTAGTTCAAAATATTTTTATAAACATCTCATCATATATTCTAAAAGTTACAGGAAGACAGGTTGTTCACATGCTGGGATACAGACACTTCGATGTCCCTTATTTCCGCGGTACATGGCAGTAACCTGGAAATGTCACATCAACTATCACTGAATAAAATGTCGGAAATTTGTGTCATGTAAAGCAAAAGGAAATTTGGTTTTTTTTGCAGCTTGCTGGACAGTCCATGTATTTGGAGGAAAAATCCATATTTAAATTTACAGCAGGCAAATTCACCAGCTTGGAAGTGTAGATACGAACATGGTACTGTTATTTGTACCAAGAGATGCAAAAGCTTGGCAACAATTTCTCATAAACTGGGCTGTCCAAAAGAGTCATTATATCCAAAACTTGTTGCAAGAAACATTTTGCAATTCAGAATGACAGATGTGACTTTTGACCTAATCGTGTGGAAATAATCCTGGGGATGAATAACTCAACATATCATAGAGATGCTGAGATGGCTTCCTAGACCTGTTCTGACCCCAGGACAACAAGCAGCACTGCTGAGTTGTGCATCCACAGCCGCCAAGCAGGAGGCATCACAGAGGGGCACATGATAACCGAGCTGATATTTGAATATCACTCTTGTTTTACTTCCAGATGAATAAAACATAAAGGCAATATTTCCTCCATGCACAAGAGACATAGGGACTTCTGGGAACAACTGGAAGCTAATGTCTGAGAGGACTGTCACAACAATATTTACTACAGCCTGGAGTAATCTCTGCCTTACTGTGATTTGCTGTTATGCACCAAAGCAAGTTGCAGAGAAGGGGAAAGATAAATTTTTATCAGTAGAGCATCTAAAATGAGGCCCTAGCTTGTGAGGCAATTCTGAAGGTGAAAGCTGGGAATGTGGAGGATGAAAGCAAAAATAACAAGTCATTGTCCCTGGAATTGGGACAGGAAATGGTAATAAGGAGAAGTTGGGAATTTGCTGGGAGGTGCATAGTAGGATCATTGATGGTATTTGTCTCCCTTGTGGATTTATGAGAGGTCACCAGATGGTCACCAAAAAAATAAAAATAAAAATCAGATGGACCTCATGATTATCTTGGAATGTCCTGACAGATGGATGTGAAAGTCCATCGGAATGCTAAAGGGCAGCAGTGATCATGAATTACTTATGGGAAAGATGACAAATACATTAAAGCCCAAGGGAAAGATGGGTGACACTGAAGCAAAATTTGATCTTGCAAAGTTAAAATACAAGTCTATGAGAAAGATCGAGAAGGTAATGCTTGAAGAGCGTTTCAGGCCATTAATCTGGAATCATAAAGAAATCTCAGTGCAGACCAGATGGGAAATATTTAAGGAAGCAATAGAAAACACAGCAGGGAGCTTATTGGGAGGCCTAAGAAAACAAGGAGAGACTGGACAAACATCAAAACAAGAACATTACAGGGAAAATGCAAACTGAGCCAAGGATCATGGGAGAGTGGAAATAAAAACACAATAGAGGAGACGAGCAGAGGAAAAGATCCAAAGGTTGGGCAAGTAAACCATTTCAGGGTACAGAAAGGCTCAATTACTAAAAGAAGCACCAAAATAGTAAGGTCTGGAAACTGAGATGGGAAAAAAAGAATGTTACGTTTCACCAAACTTCCTTTGGATCAATGCTAGGAGAAGTCCAAAAGGAAAGTCCTGGTAGACAGACAGCAAACACTAATGAAAAGGTGCCGTGGAGGGAGTATTTGCTAAGCAGACACAAGCTTGCTAGACCAACATTTACAGGGTAGCTTGCAAAATTAAAAATCATCAAGTCTGAGCCAGCATCCAATGAAGAAAGGACAATGCAGTAGTAATGATCCCATTCCTCCTTTTAGCAGCACATGCCCCATAATCATTATGGACCATGCTTTTCCTAATAACAAGAGGAGTAATCAGATAGTCTACTGAAAATAATATTCATGCTACTGCCATCAATGTATGAAGTTACATGTTAGAGGGCACTGGGGAAAATCATGGTGAAATTAATTATCAGCTAACAAAGTTCAATTTTATAGGAAGTAATAGTTAAATATGGGAAAATGTTTAAGCAGGTCAAGTCAAATACTCATGCTCTAATTGTGAGTATTTAGAGAGGTATTTATAGTGAGTGAGAAGAGAATAATAGTAGTTTTGAGAATATTTCCATTGATTTGGATTTTATAGCAAGAAACAACATTATAATTGTTCCAGGTAAGAGAGTTGTAACAATAATTGTTCCTGTGGAGCAACAAGGGCATAGCAAAAATTAAGCAATCACCTCAAGTCAGAAGATTTCATAGAATAACTGTTGAAATGTCATCATCTTCCCATACAATGTAGTAAGAAGACTATATGAGATGTCTCATGACTAAAGGCTTTATAGCGTGTAAATCCTTATTTTATGCAAACGACAGAATGCAATTTGCAGACACATCTTTATTGATTAGGAAAAACATTCTGGTCAACATGAAATTCCTATAAACACCAAAGTGACCAATAGCAAAGAGCCAGAGAAAAAAAAGAAAAAGAGAAAATAGGATCATCTGCCTTCAATGGAGCAGATAGCAAGCCTAATCACAGAATCACAGGAAAGCAGAGTTGGAAGGAACCTCTAAGATTATCAGGTCCAACTTCCTGAAAGAGTCACAGATGTCTTTGGACCATAGTAGATGAAAAGTGATTTTGGGAGTAATAAAAAAGCAAGGGAAGAAGCACACTGGAACAGCTGAAACATTGTGATGGTGAAGGCAAGACAGAAAGCAAAGACATGTCTGAATAACATGTAAACACATTGAAATATGACCAGCTACTCAGGGATGGAATACTGTCTTCTTTTTCTAACCACATTGTATTATACAGATTGGTTTTATACATAAACCCAGATTTCCCAAGCACCAGAGCACAGCTCAAGAACAAAGGTTTTAAGCAGGCTTGAGATATTAGTGCACTTTACCCCTTTCTGCATACACTAATTGCAAGGTTGTCATCACTGACAAAAAGTTATATGTTGATGACTTCAGCTGCTATGGGTGATCTGGATTTTTGGGTAGGAATGGGTGGATGGAGGGAGCTACACCCAGGGTGTAGAAAGATTCAAAGAAGTCACTTCCTGCTCTACTTATCCTGTGGTATCTGCTTGTTTGTGTTGTCTATCCAGGCAACATTTACACTTTCTCAAGCATCCAAAAAAATCCATCTGTCTGCATTTAAAAAATGCTTATTCTTCTGATTGGACCTTCTGTGTGTGAGCCCTGAGGAAACAACTCATGTTCACATCCTCCTGGGAACTGCAGTACTGAAGACTCCATATTATGTAAGAAGACCAGCAAAGTGCTATCTAGATTTTTTTTCTCATTATTGACACTAGGAAACAATGAGGGCAAAGAAAGTCCAACTTGTTCTAGTGGTGCCTTATGGACCCAAGGAGGAGGAATGGGATAGATCCCTTTGCTACCAGACTCAGGAGCTGCCTCCAAGCAATATGGGGAACATATCTGCATTTACAGTCAAGGAATGATCAGAGGAAGCCATGGTTCATCTGAAACCTTCCAATCTCATCACACTGTTTAAAGGACAGCAAGAGCAAAGAAAATAAGAAGCTATTAGGGATGCAGCTCTTAGAGGCTGAGATAGTTCCACCTCTAAGTCAGAGCTTCTTGCTCTTAAGCAAGTGGTGCATCTTCAACTGTTTTTTCTGTGAAATAAAGTTTCTGCACTATTTTCTCCATCCTCTATGCCTTCTCCCTTGTAACCCCTGACCGCAGTATCCAAACTCAACAAAAGGGCTCAAGGGCAATTAGATTTCTGTAGGCTTTTTAAGAGAGAAGTCCAGGGCTCAGCTTTTCACATTTTCACTCAAAATAACTTGCGAGCCTCTAAACAGCTTGTGCAATAGAGTCCAGCAGACAAAACACTCAGTGGGAGGAAATTATAGGTAGCAGAAAATCTTATTGTTCAGGGGAAAATATAATCACCTGAGAAAACCAGCATCCTTACATCTGGCATGCAGAAATACATGTTTTGTTCTGAGTTTTGGTTGGTTGGTTGTTTTTTCTGTTTTCGTTTTGTTTTTTTTTTTTTAACTTTTCCCTTAGCAGGAATGACATGCCTAAGCCTCCAGCTAAGACTTTAGGTATTTTTATGTGGAATTGCAATGTGGATTTCTATGAATGCCCCTTACTGCAAAACCAACTTCCTCTTCTTTTTATCTCTGGATACCTCAAGGGCCCTCATTGCTTCTTAAAAACAAAAAAACAACAAAAAAAAAGATCTCACTCTTTGTAGCGTAGCTCTCTGGCCCTGAGTCATCAACATGCCTTCAGAGAAAACCATGGAGTTTGAGCCTTGGGATTTGGGTGTGAAGTGAGTTCCTGGGGAGCTTTGCTGAGGGCAGGAGAAAACATAAAATGATGCAGGAGGAAAATGAGGAAATTCACTGAGTGTGGACGATTTTGCTCACATATAAGAAATAGGATTTCTTTGCAAAAGATGAGCAAAAGCTTTTAGTTTTATAGGTAGGTCCTGCTAGCTCTACCTTACAGCTAAGGATGTTATGCAAATACATATAACGTATATATTTATATTATATATATCTATCTATATTATATATAGATACGTATAAAATTTCCAGCCTTAGTATATAACTGCCTTGGTTTTACCCAGTTGTTCGTGTTGCAGTCTTGGCTTTCAGCTTAACAAGCTCTCCTCTCTCTTCAGTATTCCCTTCCCCTTGAGCATTTCGGGGAGACAGCAGTAAGTATCATCACTCAGCTTCTGCTGAACGTGAGATCAAATGAGGTTTAGTCTTCCAGCCTTGATTAGGGTGAGGAAGAGTCCAAGCTCAGTGTGATTGGAATTGGGACTAAGCAAAGGCAGATAACTAAGGGGAACAGACAGATGGATGACAGTAAAGACTTGTCATGTCCCTGTGCAATGAAGAAGACCAGCTTCTGCTTTTGCCACTAAACCTTGAGCTTTCTCCATAGCTGACCTTTTGCAAGATGGTCTCAATCTTCTCAGCGTTGCCAGCGACTATCTGCTTGTTTCATTACGACCTTCATGTTTGCAAGGCTACGGGGTATCGATGAAAATGCATTTTGCAAAGGCAGGACGAGCAAATAGCCAATGCATCAATGTTAGCAAACTTGCAGAGATAAAATATTGGCTTCATTTGTTAAATTTTAATGACTGACCTGCCTGAGAATGCAATAACCTCCATTTCTCTAGGCATGTTTAGCTGTTGGGTAATTACACTTTAACACTGCTTCTCTCAAAATATTTTATTGCCACCGAGTGAAAAATACATTTAATTAAACCTCAGAGGAACACATCACAAATTTATGGTCCGTGCAAAGCTGGCCTGGGGGGCAATCCACGGGGTTTTGCTTTGCTGGATGGTTCAGCAGGTGAACACTGCAGCTGCCCATGGAGAGGTGCAAATGCACCTCCTTTGAGGAACGTGGAAATGAAGGAAGAAAACAGCCTAATCAGATGAGCTCTTAGAGCCGGAAAAGATGCATATGTCGTCTTGTCTGTGATACATACCATGCTCAGTTGCCATAGCAATGGACATTATAGGTAGCTTCAGAGGGGAGAGAGAGTGATTAGCAGACAGATAATGGAAAAGGCTGCACGGAACCCTCTGCAGACACAGTATTTTCATTAACATTGCAAGAAATGGGATCCAGGAATTAGTCGGTAAATGTTTTCATTCTTCTGCTAATCTGACTTTAAAAGTATACACAACACGGGCCTCCCTTGTTTCCTGCAGCAGGCAACTCTATCCAGCAAAAGTTTTCATTTTGAAGATTTTCCTGGTATTTGGCCTCCTTTTGCCTTATGCACCACTATTTGATGTTTAATTCCCTTCTGTGAGAAGCAAAAGCACCCCAAGCCAATGCTTTCTTTTGAAATTTGGCCTCTCAAAGAATAAATACATCAGGTAATAATTTGTGCTTTGGGCTAAAAAAATTGCTTCCAAGGTTTCCATGCATGGGTGAATTATATTTTTCAAATGGAAACAAGGAAAAGATTTTCATTGCCTTTTTAGTTTTTACTGAAGAGTAGAATTGAAAATTGAAATTGAAAATGGAGCAGGAGAACTGAAAAATGCTTCCTTTTTCTGGGCCTGCTGTTATTTTGCTTTTGTACTTTTTTTCCTGGATTTTTCCAAATCCGTACCTCTGTGGTCACTCTGCTTAGTCTTCAAGCATTAAACTTTGAAGTAAGTTACCTGATATAGCTCCAGCTTGGCTGAAAGATCTTTGCTACTCTGTGGAAGTTTGACATTCCTACAAGTTTCACAAATATCAGTACCTAGTAAAGGAGATAAATTAAAGGAAAATTAATGAATTTTAAAGGACCCATTAATGAAACCTTTCACTCATTCTGCAATGCAGCAGTCAACTGGCCCATCAACAGATGGTTACAGGACCATCATTTGGCACTCAAAGCCCAATGAACAATACCATTTTTTTAACTTTTGCAGACCAAAATTGTAGGCAATACTGTGAGGAATCAGAAGCACTGAACGATGTAGGGGACTAGGAAAGTGGGTTTCATTAGTTCTTTTGCTTAAGGAGCAAGATCCACTAAGAAAATGTGTCAGTGGCTTCCCTCAACACCACTCATTTAAAAATAGAAAAATATATCTTTTTATTAGAGGAAAAAAAAAGAGAGAAAATCTTTCTCTTTTCTACTCATTTTCTCCACAACACTTGTCACTGCAGCATCTCTTTCAGCCAAGTGCTTTTATCCACACCTTCAACAAAGGGCACAAGTGCTTAGGAAAACTAAACCCCTGCAGAAGTGAGGTCATTGAAACTATCAAATGTAAAATGTCATGTGAATATTTAAGTACTTTCTGGGATTAAAGATGGACATAATCTTGAAGTTTTGAAGTCAGATGTCCCTTCCAACATATTTTTTTGGGACTGCATCTCAAGCTTCCCTTTGTAGTCTGTGTGCATGATACACAGTCCTTATCTTGCTCCTTGGTAGTTCTCACTTTGTCAAGCTAAATGAATCTGATTCTTCAGTGTCTCCTCTTTAGAGGAGATTTTCAGTGAGGGGATCTCCTTCAGTTTTTTGATGTTCTTTTGGGAAATGCCATGACCAAACTAGTTTGCAGCATCCAGATACCATGCCAGACCTCTGAATGCACTTCCTAGGCAGACTTCCAGTATGGGATGGTGGGTCAAATATGGATCACGTAGTTTTGGTATAATGTTTAAAGATTTGATGTTAAAAAATTTGATGTTTAAAGATTTGATGGGTTAGTATGATGTTTAAACATTTAAAGATTACACTTCAAGATTTACAGCTTGAAATGTAAAAACTTCTGAAGATATGAGGCACCAAAGATATGGAACATGGTGGAAACTCAGACATATGCTATCAGAAAGATGCCAACTCCTATTCAATCCACCAAGTGACCTGCTGACATCAATGTGGAGCTATTGAAACAAAGCCGAGCAAAAAAATACTTGTGTTTTATTTTCGTGCCTGTGTGATCTTATGAACCGTGATGACTCCAGGTAGCATTCAATACAGCTAAGGATTTGACCTTTTGTGAACAGAATGAATGCAAATAAAGAATGTCATTGTAGAATCAGGCCTTGAAAGCCTGACAGGGTTTTCCAACTCATGAGCCTCAGGGCAGAAACATGAAAGATAGTAGAAAGAGCTTAGGACACATCGATTTTGTCCAAGTAAATCTCAGTATTTATTAACTCCAGAGCTAAATATTGACTGATGTGAAAGGAAAGTCAATATCCACAATGACAGCCTCAAAATATATGGAAAGGAAACTGATGGTCTAGCAAGCAGCGTGCTGGGAAACAACCAACCACTCCCCTGGAGCAGCTAAAACACTCAGCAAGATAAAACCCCACATCGCCATTGGTGTGCTCCACAATACCTAAAACATGGGTGCTTAGCTTAAAAGTGGGAGAAAAAGGAATCACAAGCCCCTAGATCTCCTCCAAAGTCCATGTAGAGAAGGAATCATCTCTAGGCGTGATTAAATGGACCTGAGTGGGACTTCCCTTCTCTCCCTTGGCTGGATGGGACCTAGGCAATCCTATTGGAGTCTCCACATCCCTGCACACTAGGCTGTGAAACGGGCTTCCTGATAGTGAAAGAGGTGGCTGAAAAAGAGTGGACAAAATGTAGAAAAGAAGACCTTTTCACTCCTAGGGAGATAAATTTGATAGTTCCCATTTCCAAGAGAATATCAAAACCACCAGGCTATGACACAACTCTGGTGAGGGTCCAGGAGAAGCAGAGGAACAACAGTGAGGAGGTGCTACTCCTCTGTCATTCTTGTTCAAGCTGGGCCACTAGGCACCATGGAAAGCAAAATAAGCAAGAAGAAAGAATAAGCAAGAAGAAACTTGACCTTGCCTATTGCCATGGTGTTTCCAGCAGCACATTGGATTTTGGCTCCTTTTCCAAATATTCTACATGCATTTTATCTAACAGCCCTCAAACGAGAAAGTCATGTCCAGTTTTGTGAGCGAAAAGGTGACAGTTCTCCACAGAAGTCCAGTGGTCACTGTGGACCAAGGGACTTGATTGCAGTCAGTCAGTCATAGAGGAACTTCAGTAAGCCATGGACTAGTGACAAGGAGTGATGAAGACCCTAGAGAATAAGCTTTATTTTTGACCGAACTTATGTACAATAGACTGCAGTGTGCATCCTAATTTGCCAAGCCCACAGTATATCAGGGGCATAACAGCAGGAGAGTTTTTTAAGTCATGCTTGTTTTAAGAATTTAATAAAGCTGTATTTGTTGTTCTAACTTACTACAGGACTCTTGCAAGGTTGGGAATCTTTCCCAGAGCTGCCTGGTAGGCCAACCTCTTTCATGCTTTTCCAGGAGGAACTGATGATGGTTGTTTTCTGCTACTGTGGGTGGGTATTTTTCTGATTTCTTGCAATAACTGTAAAGTGTTTGAGAAGCAAAGGCTGCTAACTGAAGCTGGAGGTGCTTCCCATTGAGAAATCCCATCAAATACAATCAAGATTGGACAGCATCCTAGGAGACATGCTCCATCTTGGCCACAAAGAAAAAGGATTGAAAAGCAATTTCCTGCTCAGCAGAGCAAAGAGAAGGCTCCTTTTCCTTCAGAAATACCCAGGGAGGGGAATATATAAAGGAGAAGATCAGGATGAGGGATTGCAGGGCACTTATCAACCTCTGAGACTTTCTCTAAGGATTCAGTGCACGAGAAGATCAGCTCCTGTGCTGAGATTGCATAAGAAAAGGAAGAGAAATGAGATTCCAGGGAAGTACTGAAACAACATCATAGGGGCAAAATTGCAAAAGCAACTCCTCTTACCAATCCAACTTATGTCACCCTTAATCATTCTCTAACTCCTTTCTCCTATTTTGCATCTATTACAGTTTTTTAAGAGAAAGTCAGAGTGACTCAGATATTCTTCCTTTGGATTGCAATCTGTGTGTGTTTTTTATCAAGCCAAAACAAGCATGGTTTTATCAAATATTGGGAAACAGACAAGAGTCATCATTGTCTGGATGTGTAAGGTCAGAGGCAGGAATAACATGTACCTGAAGGGACTGAACTGGGAGAAGGTGTCTTATCATCTCCCAATCTGCTGGATCTCTGCAGCAGCAATGTGTATGGGAGTTATTTGGATGTGACTCTACACAGGGCTGAAGATCCAGACAGCAAATTGGACACAGGAATCTCTTGTGCTGATGCTGACCTGAGCTGGAGAAATGTGTCATAAATGTAGATTAAGACCTGGAAAGAGCAAAGGAAGAAAGAAAGAAGCTGGGAAGGGAAAAAATATAGATCTGTCTCTCAATTTTTAGCATTTGCAGCATAACCCTGGCGAAAGTGTATTGTATCTAGGCCAAAAATCAGAAGGAAACGGAAATAGCAGATCTGTCCTCATGGGATTTTTCAAATCACAAATAAATAAACAAACAAACAAACAAATAAAGGAGGCTAATTTGTGAGTATGACAGTGCCTAAAACCTAAGCTAAGTCTTAGCTTTGCCTGATCTGGTCCTGCATGACCCCAAGCAGCTATGAGGGACGCAAAGCTGCAAGGTGAACCCCAGACTGGATGCTTGGGGACAGCATGGGTGCATCCACCCTGTTTTGGAGGGTGGAAACTTAGCTATACAGACATAAGTCATATCAGGCCATTTTTCCTCTGAGGTGGAAATTCTGCCCTGTGCTTTTTAATATAGATACAGCCAATACCACCAAAATGGCATCATTTTTATTAAAATAGCTTTCCTTAGTGTTAGAAGTTCAAATTAGAATATCTCTCAGTTCATTCTTTCTTCATCTGAGGGAAAAAAAATGTTTGAACAAAAAAATGAATAAAATAGAATAGAAAAGTTTTCGCAGTTAGGAAAATAGAATTTAAAAACTTTCTTCAACAGAACTTGGGGGGTTAAGGTCTAAGTTTTTAGTTCTTTCTTTCAGCTCACCAGACCTGCTAATGTTGACCACCAGACTTCATCTCAGCTGGAGGGTTTAATTCCTCCAGCCTCAGATTGGCATCTTTGCATTACTGAGGCTAACCCTGATAACAGCAAAGGCCTAGCACGAGGCATGGAAAATAAGCACAGTGGAAAATTAAAGAAAAGCCTTCAGCTTAGCGACTTCCTCTACTCAGAGCTTTAAAAACGAGAAGCAAAGGGTTCAGTGAATTGATCCGCATGCCAGACTGCTAATGCCAGGAGATATTACTATTACCTTTACATGGAAAATTGCAACCCAGATTAAGGGAATTTCCCAAGGTTTCCTGACGAAGCACATGGCTCACTTGAGTATGGGCACTGATTTCCTCGGTTTCCTCCCCTGGGGGGGAATTCATGCTCTGCTTGGCAGCCTGATGGTGATTCCCGAACATCAGCTCCCGAGACGCAGGGCGCGGAGCAAAGATAAGTCACACTTGGAAACTTTGAGAGCAGAAACTTTGAGAGCAGACAGGAACTGCTGAGATCTTCCCCAAATGCCCTTTCCTTCCTCTGACAACTTCTCCCTCAGGCCATAGCACTTGGTGTTAGAGCCACACTGGAGCCTAAGATCCCTTTTCCCTGGGTCAAGCCACCAGATCATGTAGCTCCTGCTTTGTTTTCCAGCATCTATGTCATGATGTGCTTGGGACCATGTTTGGGCAGTGTGGCAGCTTCAGCATGCAGGATCTCACACAAGTTCTCTTTGAAACGCAGGGTGACAAGTCACCTTAGTGTCTCCATACCAGTCCTGCACAAAGAAAACCTGCTTTTACCAGGCAATATCACACCTAGCAGATAACAAGCCCTGGTGATGATCGATCACAGACACAGAGGGAAAAATCCTCGCATCTTAGTGAACAAGTCCAGACTCTGTTTCCCAGACCGTGTGTTATTGCCTGTTTTTTTCTTTTTTTAACCCTGCTTTATCCTAACCTCAGTCCGTAGCACGTGGCTGCTTTGTCCTGCTCCATGTCCCAGCCGTGCCAGAGCTCACAGTGTCCCTATATCCCTGGAAAAGGGGGTGCAGGTGATGTTGGGGGTTCCAGCCCTGCAAATGCAGCCTAAGGGGTGGGGGGCGATGTGAGGTTGTGGTCTCTGAAGTGAGCCCCCCACAAAAGCCACGGGGTTTTACCCAGGAGTGGTAGGAAGCAAGTGGGAATGATAGGGTGGAGAGAGGGGGGAATGAACAACCCACCCGAGGCTCCTCTTCCCCATCTACGGGAAGGGGTTGGGGGGTGGAACTGCCAGCTCCAAGAGTCACAAAACGGAGCGCAAGTCCTGCCTCCTTCCTCCTCCTCCTCCTCCTCCTCCTCCTCCTCCTCCCAGATGTTCCCTTGTGCGCAGCCATCTGTTGAGCTCCCTCCTCCCTCCTCCTGCGGGGAAGGGGGCAGCCCGCCTGCCGGGCCAGCTGCACGGCTTGCAGGAGGAGGAGGAGAAAGGCGAGGAGGAGGAGGAGAAGGAGGAGGAGGAGGAGGAGGAAGGGGGACACGCAGCCCCAAGCGGCGCCCGCTCCCCGCCGTGGGAACCGGCGCTGCGCGGCCGCTCCGCCCTGCGAACCGGTCCCGGTGAGTGTCCCCTCCCGTCCCCATCCCGTCCCCATCCCGTCCCCATCCCGGCCCCCTCGGGCAGTCCCCCTCCAAAAAAAAAAAAGAAAAGAAAATCCCCAAGATTCCCATTTTGGGGCAGCTGGTTGTAAAGGAAGGAGGGGGAATTGGGAAGAGGGGTTGCGGGGCCAGGGCGCCCCCCCTCAACTCAACCGCCCCGGGAAACTTTTTGGTGTGATGAGTTTGGCTTGAGTTGGCCCTCAGCGGCAGGCGGTGTAAAAGAGCTGCTTAAAAAAAAAAAAAATAAAAGAATAGAATAAAATAAAGCCTTGGGCATGTGGTGGCTGGGGGAGGGGGCAGGAGGAGGAGAGAGGTCCCAGGCGGAGGGAAACTACTTTTATTTATTTATTGCTATGATTATGAATAATCGCCTCCAGCTTTTCCAGAAGGGCAGTTTGGGGGGGGTTCCCCCATCCCTGCTCCTTGTCCCAGCGAGGCAGGAGGTCCCCGGGCAGGGATCCCCCCTCGCTCTTCCCCGCTTCGCCATGGAGCTGCGGAGGGATTGCCACGGCTGCAAAGTAATCTGAGCAGCAGCTGGAGCCTCCGCGCCGCCTCCCCGTGCCCAGTCCAGGGCTTGGGCTGCACACAGGGCTCCCTGTCTCCCCTGCGCTCCCCCTTCTCCCTTCCCCAGGCCTCTCCTCCTGGCTGGGGCTGGGAAAGAGTTTTTTTGGAGATATGGGGGGAGGCTGCACCCTTCGTGTCCGGCTGTGTGGATCCCATCAGGTAAATGCATGGAGAACGGTAGCTGTGGAGGAAAGCGATGCTTGGACATGCTGAGCTCGGCGGGATGCATGGAGAGATCGGAAAAGCCCAGAGTGGAGCGTGTCTCGTCCCTGGGAAGGGCTGGGCAGTGCTGCCCACCTGGGAATTTCCCATGTCTCTTAAGTGGATTAACTGGGAGATGGGAAGGTATGTTTGGGGGAGGAGGGGATGGGAGAGGAAGAAGCTTGGGGTTGATTTGTTAGCTCCATCTGTCCATATTGCCCCCCAAATAAAAATATGCTGCTGGTTGTGACTTTGGAAACAGGAGGCTAAGGAAAAAAATAAAAAAATAAAAAATAAACGAGTTCCCCTGATAACACTCCCACCCTGAAAAGTTTTCCAAAGCTCCATGGAAACTTCTGCTTCATGCCTGGGCCATTAAATGCAACGAGCGCGGTGGATTTATGAGCCCCCCTTCCCAGACCAGGTTGGTGGTGGGAACAAAGGGCTGGGAATTCTGTCCCTCTGCCCGGTGCTGGGACACTCCGAGGTACCCCTGTTAATGGATGCTCATGGGGCAAATCCCTAATGCAAGGTGGGGGGACGGGTATGGAGAGCCCCCACAAAAACACTCCGCCGAGTCCCACGATTTGCCGGGGCATCTGCCACGAGAAACCAGCTGCCGTGCTCCTGAATAACTGCATTCAGGGCACTTACAGTGGGAAACTTGTCCTGCTGGACGCTGTGCCGTTGCTCGGCAGAAAGCCGCCAGCACCCGGCGCTGGCATCACGCTGGAATATTGCACAGGAAGGGGAAGAGCGTGGAGCAGCGATGCAAAGGGTGGCTTTGCCCCCCGGCTCCTGCCACCTTTCCGTGGGGATAAAGCTCTGGATCTGCTAGAGGCTGGTAGATCCAGTGTCCCCAGGAGCATTTGCAGGCTGCTTACCCATGGTTATAAGAAGCGAGGCCCTGAGCCGTACGTGGACATGGAGCAGCTCCCGTGGGCTCATCCCAGCCGGCAGAGCCCTCTCCGGAGACTGGAATAGACCCTGGAAGTGAGCAGAGGGGCTGGGATGGACTCGCAGGGCTTGGGAATGAATGGGAGCCGCTGCGGGCAGAGCGGCGCCTGGCGAGGGGACAGCGAGGTGACGGACATTGCAGGGACAGGGAGGTGGCATCGCGGGGGACCTTAAATCCTTGTGGAGAGGGGGATGAGCGCCGACAAGCGCCGTCGCGTGTGTGGGGAGGTCCCTCCACTCCAGGTTCATTTTACGTCTGGATGCAAAGCCGACAGCAGCGCTGAACGGGCGGGAAGGAGCTGGGGGAGAATAGACATAAAACAAAAGCCACGCAAAAGCTTTTGCCTTTTTCTTTTTTTTTTTTTTTTACTTATTATTATTATTTTTCCTTTTTTTTTTGCGATATAGGCAAACGCATCTTGTGCGCCCCCAGCCCAGAAACGGGTGCCACCTCGGTGCAAGCAAGAGCTGGGAGGAGAAGGTGAGCCGCCGCTCGCAGCAGGTTTAGAGTTTTCCCTCTATCCCTAACTGCTTCCTATTTATTTATTTATTTATTTTCCCCCTCTCTCTCTCCCTCTCCCCCCTCTTCCAGCCTATTCTCCCTCCTCCTCCCCCTTGTCCGGGAGGAGGGCAGCGGAGGGAGCCGGGTAGGATGCCTGTGTCCAACACAAGGCTTCCTTGTGTGGGACCGACCCCCGGACGGGAGCGGGGAGAGCGACGGCGCTGGCCATTTATCAAAAGAAACTTCCGAGACGCGGAGGAGATAAGGGCTGGTTAAGCAAGCCGGTTCTTGCATCCGAACTTGGCACTCGCGCCTCTCCAGGCACGACTCAGCACCATTCATTGCAGGCGAGCCTCCGTGTTTGTGTTAGAATTACTCATTTTATTTATTTATTTTACTACGGGGAGTTGCTGCTATTCCCTTGTGGAGTGTTTCAGTTGGGAATATTCCCGCGTGCATTTCCCCCGCGGTTAGAATTGCTGAAGTAGGTTAGACCAAACCGTCTGTCTTAGTGTGAGATGTTCCTGTGTTGCATTAGCCACCCTTGAAATGTGGCCGTTAGAGCTGTGGGCTGCAATATTTCAGCATGGGCATCTGTGGGTTTCCTCTTCCTTCCTCTTCCTCCCGCTGATTATTCTTCTTCTGATGTCTCCTTATCACTCCGTTTTATGACAGTCCGCGTGTGTGATGGGTGGGAGAAGAGACCGTGTCGATGCCTTGGATTTTAGGGGGTGGGACAAAAATTTGGCTCCTCAAAATGTGCTGCACCATTAAGTCCTGGTAATATAAGTAATATAAATAATATAAGTAATATAAGTAATATAAGTAATATAAGTGTGGAAGAGGCCCATCACTATCAAGGAGTTCCTCTCTACCAAGACTTGACATGGCCAGAGCTTCCAAGGCAAGGAGAATCCTGATAGAGATCTGGTTCCTGCTCATAGGACCAAACTTGGATCCCCATAGGGACAGGTGACAGCAGGTGACTTGGTG
>JAVCKT010031283.1:0-13060 GCA_032273925.1 Rhynchotus rufescens | reverse complement strand
ATGAAAGTGATCTCAGAGCAACTTAGGTTGGAAGAACTCTCTAGAGAAAACTTGGTCCAGCCCCCTTGCTCAAAACAGGTCCAAGGATTAGAAGGTTGAAAAAGATAATCTTTCACAAATTCTATATTAGAGAAGTAAAATAGCTTTGCAGTGCAGATCAGACTTCTCCATGTATAGGCTTCGAGACTAATATCATATGTGGTACACTTCAGTTAAGTGTGTGGGATGTCTCCATGTATTCATGAATTGGATCAGTCTGATGTTTTGCAGTCAGACCAGGCAGGAAAAGGCCTTGCATGTCTTGACCTTTTCCTCCTTTGCTGACCAAACCCTGAAAACTGGTTGTTACCCAAGCCTCTCCATTAAAGGAGCGAAGCAACAAAAGAACTGAGGGACAGAAGGGCTGAAGGGGCTTCACACGCTGCAAGAAGTGTCTTCTAAAAGAAGATTGTGGTTGAGCTTCAGCACAGCATGAAATTGAATTATTCTGTTAAATGGTCAGGGCAACCCATAATTTAAAAAATCCCTAGCAGAATGGAAACTAACAGCTAGTGAACATAAAGAGCGCAAGCAGCTGTTAAATGTGTCACGCAATAACTAGAGTGACCCACTCCTTAGTAAAATATTACAGATGTGGATAGGAAGAATCATTTGGTTCTCTGATTTTCACATTCTCAGAAGCTCATTGTCACAGGCCATGGTACAATGAGCTTATGTTTTTCATGTGTTATATGGCATATTTGTTAATGTGTGGACACAACACAGGAAATTGGCGCTTCTCTTAATTTATGAACCCATCAACAGTCCTTTTTTCTGTCAACATTCTGCTCCCAAAGGTATCTACTGAAGACTAGATTAGTGAACTGCATTGTATTAAGTATCTTATATCTGAGTTTTGAAACCGGATGAGCGTAATCTAAATAGTTTAATGTGCTAAATATTGCTGTAATTATCATACTGTGATGTTTCTTAGAAGTTTGCTTAGAAATTTCTCTTTTTTGCTACTGTTTTCAGACTTGGAACTAATTTTACATGAATTCAGAACTCTGGAGTTTCCTCCAGAATTCATTAAGAATTTCCTACTCCTAAGGAGAAGGTGATGTATGGTACTGAGTTCAGCTGGACCTCTTTTCTCCTTGCCTTGCTTTATTTTCAAAGACTTGTATTAGGAAATAGCCCTACAGCACCAGAATGTTTGTCCTCCAGTATCTTGAGCAGTGAGAGAGCAAACATTGTTGCTCTGCTTTGTAACCTGGTGCCTTCAAGTGCTCAATGACAGATGAAATAATGAAAAAAAAATGAAATGATTAGACTCCTCCTGCAATCCCTCAGATATAATCAGCGCTTTTTTTAAAAATGGATTTTATTAAAAGATGGGGCGGAATAATGCTGTCATGAAGCCAAGGTGCCAATGAAAACAAAAATACACTTGAAACAGCTCAGTGTAGCAAATAATGCAATGTTAGAGTTTAAAAACAAGCAAACAAAAAACGTATGTATTTGTATGTATTGAGTTTGTATCCAAGTTTACCATACCTGAAGACTCCTGTACCTTGCAGGAAATGCCAAAACATTTTTAAAGCATAAGTTTATTAATTTTCATTGATAAGATAGCACATTGATAAGATCCTTAGTATTCTCCAGCGTGAAGAGTTCCAGTTCTCTCAGCCCTTCCTCATAAGAATCATAGAATTCCTAAGGTTGGAAGGGATGTTTAGAGATCATCTAGTCTAACCCTCTTGCCCACGCAGGGTCACCTAGAGCACGTCGCACAGGGCTGTGTCCAAGCAGGTTTTGAAGGTCTCCAGAGAAGGAGACTCCACAACCTCCCTGAGCAGCCTGTTCCAGGGCTCTGTCACCCTCCTGTCAAGAAATTTTTCCTTAAGTTCCTGTGGAACTTTTGGTGCCTCAGCTTGTGGCCATTTTCTCTAGTTCTGTCAGTGGCCACCACTGAAAAGAAGTCAGCCCTCTCCTCCTCCCTCCCTCGAGGTATTTATAGGCACTGATCAGGTCCCCCCTCAGCCTTCTCTTCTCCAGGCTGAACAGGCCCAGCTCCCTCAGCCTTATATAGTAAATGAATATTTTCCTTCTTCTAGTACTTAACTTCATATCCAAGCTGAAGCACTGAAATTTCTAAGGTCTGTGAAGAACTCAAGTACTCTCCAAATTGTGATTGTCAGAACATCACAAACACCACATTGGTGACAATTAAGCATATCTTCTGAAATTATTTATCATTCTTCTTCTTCAGTAGAAGGCCATCTTCCTTTCACTCCATCATCTCATTTCACCTGTCCTATATTTTTTTCTGTTCCCCTCTGACAGCCAAAAGTGTATTGAATCCAGCTGCCTGTCAATGCCTGTCTCTCATTATTGGCACAGCAGTTACTGAAGTAAAATGAGCTTCCTCTAGCAGTGGAAGAATTGATATTGAATAAGAATTAGAAACACTTTTCTTCTCTTTCTCACATGGATTCTTTTGTGGACAATTAATACTCTTCAAACTGCCTTTACAGGGGTCTCTTGGGAGAAGGACAATGGACAAGTTTAAAGCTCTTCAATGCAAAAATCTCATTTGTTTTATTCTGTTAATATTTCCCAAATTCTCCCAGTGATGGTCTGTTCTTTTTACTTTATGATCCCTTCTTTACCGGTGTTTTTGGCAAAGGAATGATCCCATGAAACATAAATGTACAGAGAGGGAGACAATAGCTCATTCTATGTATGGTATTTGCATGTGAGTAGGAGTCACATGCACACTCAGACTGCAAAGAAAAAGAAACATATTTGGGGAAATTAGTTCAAATGATGCCTACACATTTGGGACTGCTAAGACTGAGGATATGAACCATAGGAGTACTATCTAAAGATCAAATTTCCAGTGATACACATTTAGATCATGATATTAATAAATTTGGGGCCTTATTTAACAGAAATAAAGTATAGCAATGTATAGTATAGCATTGTAAAGTATGTAAAGTATAGCAATGTAAAGAAATTTATAGCAAGGATGACTGAGTGAAGAAAAACGTTTCTAAGAGCCTTGTACGGGGGAGGGGGGAAAGTGTGAGAAAAGGAGAGAGAATCACTTTCTTATATGGGTGAGTGAGGAGATTTATACCTGTCCTCAAAACTAGAGGTGAGTGGAGTTATGATTCCCACTGTCATGTTGGGACCTACTTACTTTCCTTTCTTTTTTCCTTTCTTCTTTTCTTCTACATTTCTCTTTCTCTTTTGCTATTGAAGAAATTATATGAAAAAGGTTTTTAGAAGAGAAAAGGTGTTTGTAGTACATCTACTACAGCTTCATCTGTTCTGGGACCATGCTAGTGTTCAATCCACATTGTAAACCCCAGCACATTAAGTGGGGCATTCGGGGAATTCTCCTCAAAAGAGCTTTCCAATTCTCAACTTAAACACTAACATGGATATACCTGGGACATATTACAGTCACGAAAATGAATTTATTTTTGATATCTGTTGGTAGTATTAGACAGAATAACTCCTACTTTTTATGATATTAAACCTCATAGCTTTCATTTATCATTTAATCATTAATTTTATCATTCATTTTATCTCTTTCATTTAAAGAGACATTCAGCCAAAGAAACAAAATCAAAGTTTTCTGTCACCAGAATGACTAACTCTGGAAGAGATAATTCCCAGTAAAAGAGACAAGAGACTTTTTCTTAACCTCTTGGGAAGTAAGCAGGATGCTCTAAAAGATATGATGATATCCTTCTGCATTTATGTGAGAGGGAGAAAATGGCACCCATGTTTCTATCGCATTTGAAATGGCACATACTAGAGACCAGATAGAGATATATAGATGAGATAAGAGACAATAGATGATGAAACACATGTGGCACATGAGCTGTAGTCATTATCCTCACCGATTCTAACTGCTCAAGTTTCCACTCTACTTAATTAGGAGATGATATCAACTATTATGTTCGGAATCCTAGGTTATTGTGTTCAGCAGCAAGAGAGAAGAGAAGATGAGGGTTTCTGTAATGCATGATGGATCTCTATACTAAAACTAGGAGCTTCAGAGTACTGCAATAATATTTCTAAGCACCTTACACCATTGCTTAGCTACAGTCAAGCCAGGTGATGTGGCAAGTTTACAACAAAAAGGCTCTACTAATTTTTTTTTAATTGTTATCCAAACTGTAACAATTTAAAAACAACAAAAAAAAATCCATTTTATGTCAGGTACACATTCATAAACATCTGTCTGTCATTTCTGGCAGAAAGGATTGCCCAATAAAAATGTTTCTGAACTGGCCCATTGGTCAGGGAAAGAAGGAATTTCCTACTAGTTTTTTTTATTTTATTTTTTTTAGATTTATTCCTTTAGTCTTTATATGTTATGTGCTGTGAGATATGAGATTATTCCTATGATAGTCTTTCCTGTGTAAGATTCAGATAGAACACAGTTTGTATGATTCTATGAATTTACCCGAGGAAGGCAATTGAGCCAAACTTCTCTGGAGAAGGAAAGGCATCCAAAGTGTGCTTCCCTTTACCTTTCTCCCTCTGCTCCCAGACTAATTATAGTTGTTGGTCTTTGGGCTAGAAATATCCAATTAATATAGGAAAATATCTTTTCTAACCATTTAGAAATAATGGCATTACAATTTTCTAAGAATGTTTTTGATCTTGCAGAATTCTTCACAGTCAGGTATGCACTCTGCTGATAAATATTCTTATAGACTGGAAGGAGATAGATAATAAGATAAATAATATGGCCTGAATACAATAAAATAAAAAGTAAAATATAGACAGAATAAAAAACACAAAAATACAAAAATATAAATGGAGCCACGGTAAAAGTTTCACATTCATTTGGATAATTTAAAAGTGTTAGCATTTCTACAAAAATGCTAACATTTTCAGCTGTAACTATAAGCTTTGATTGGCAGAGGGAGCTAATAGGAGTTCATTATTCATTAGATATACTGATTAGATGTACAGTCTTTGGCCATCTACCTCTGTTAGTATAGAAGAGTTATACAACTAAATCCATATTCATTAAGAAATCTGATGCTTTCCATGATATAATACCTGATCTTTTTATTATATTTCTTATTACTAGGCCTATCTTAACCTAAAGTCACAATAAATTCTCTGTATATATTACACAGTATGACTGTAGTAAATATAGTATTTGTCAAGGAGGAGAATACAGATGCAGATATAGCAGGTGCTCACAGAAAAAGGGATATTCATGGCAAATATTACATTCAGATACAATCAAATGTCTGCAGTGTGAGAGGAAATGAGCTTGTTGATTAATCTCTCAGAACACCTTCTTCTGCATGACCCTATTTTACATCATTGTAAAGCCTTTGCTCTGCTAAAACTATCTAAAATTTATGCTAGCATTTTAAAATTTGGATGACCACTGCATCCAGTTTGTGGCATCATGTATGACTTGTCAGATTCCTTAGCCTTCTCAGGTGCAACAGTGATCAAATCTGAGCTAAGAGAAAGGGACACCAGCCCAGGCTGTCTGTTATATTTTGGACTTCATTTGCTGTGTGATATAAAGCTTTGTGCAAGCCAGAAGGGAACTGAATCCCTGAAATTCAGGCCCTGGTAAGAATAGCTCTGTCTGTTGCAAAATTCTCTGATAAACAAAGGAAAGTACATAGATAAATCCAAAACAAAATTTATGGTTTTTTTTTTTTGTTAGTCTCAAGAGCAGCAACGTAGAAAGGTGTAGCCAGTGGGACTGATGGGAAGACTGAGCAGGTTGGTCATTAACAATATTTGTCTAGAGTAAAAGAGATAATCAACTTGTTAGTAATCATTTGTTGTTTCTGTCTTTTCTTTGTTTCCTTGGAAGCTGTTTACTAAGGTATTATTAAACAACAGCTTTAAACTTGTAAGAATATGTTAGACAGAACTGTGACAATAAGAATCCTACTATAGTTGGATTCATCTATATAAAAACATACACACAGACATCTCCATTTCCTCTGCCTTTTATCAATAGAAATAAATGAGATTAATTTCTCCTGAACAGAGGCAGACCTTTCTTTTCTTCCCCACATTTTCCATTTCAAGGTTTTCCTCTGATTTCCTATTGCTGCTCTCTGACTGGTTAAGGCAATAGCCCTTCCATACGATATATATACATTATGTGCTGTGGTCAAGGAGCTTGGGTTGAAAATGAGGTTGAGGAAAAAAAGCATGTGACAAGGGAATGAGTTATCTGATATTATACCATTAGTATTTTGTAGATGAAGTTTACAGATTAATTGCTCTATTTTTTTAAGTGAAAATAATAGGCATGTTACTCAAAAAAATGCCTTTTATTCTACTAAAAATTTTAAATGAAAGAAGATTATATTTCTTAAATTTTTAAGTCAACTTTATTAGATTTCAATGTTTTGTTTTCTTTCTTCCATTTTATCTCTGAATTGCCTTTACATGATCAACTAGATTTGCTTTTAGTATATCTAATCTCAATGACTTGCTTAAAATTCCACTTTCAAACTATTTTCACAAATGTTGCAATTGAGCGGGCTCTAGCCAAGTATTCTTCGATTACCATCATGATCAACCTTGTCTCCATCATTTATTCACATAGCTGAAGGAAAAACAGAGATTGGGGAAAGGAGGGGTTGCCTGTTTTACAGTAAAAAATTCTGATTGCATAGAACTTTGACCTGTTATTATTTAAGTTAGTAGGAATTTTGCTGCTGATTTTGGTGCCTATTGGTTTAGAGTTTATGATTTTAATAAATAACTTTTTTTTTTAATTCCACATTGTATTTTTTGGAAGGGAAATCAATCTAGCTAGAGTAGTCACTTTTAGAATAAATACAATAGTAAACTGTGAAAATGAACATATATAACCATCAAAATCGTTCTGAAAATCATTATACTATTCTCCCCAGTATCATCATCAAAAGGCCCATCATTCCCATGAGTGCTGACTGCTCTCTATTTCCTTTGATTTCAGTGGGAATTGGAGAAATCAGCACCATAAAAAAGAAGTCTTACTACTTTATTGCACTGCACTTCAATACTAAAACTATGGGATTTCTACTATGTTGATAATGAGTTAAATTTAAAATGTACTCAAGCCTCAGATTATTACTAGACGATCATTTCCACATGCAATATGGGAATCTTCCAAGTACTTTTATCCAGTCTTCTAAACATATGTTGTGATGATTTCACACAATAAACTTTTTTTTATACTGTGTTCCTCAGCTCTGAAATCAAAGACACTCAGTCATTAATTCCACTGTTCAAAAAACAAATCAAAAATTACACATTTAATAAGTTTTTGAGATAACAATGACTGCATTACTGTATGTAAATTACATAAAACTACAAATATACAGCATCTATGTAATATTATATATATGAGTTTATGTATGCACATACATATGCATTATGCATGCATATACATAAACTCATACTGGTGTACCTATACACCAGTGTTATCGACAACTATTTGGGTTTAATTAGGGATTTACTGCCCAAATCTTGGCCATTAGTTCTGCTTTCCTCATTGTACATAGCAAGCACTTGGTCTTAATCTTACAGCTAATCCTCTGAAAGGACCATGCACAGCTGCAGCATCTGCTGTTGCTATGAAAGCCCTGCAAACATCTACCCTTGGACTTCACAGCTCAGTATAGCGGATGTGAAACCTCACCTTCTAGCAGAAGATGTGGTGATAACAAATTGATCATAGTCTTGGAAGGCTATTTCATTCACCCTCCTGAAGTACTGTTACATGTCAAGAATTTCATACCACATGACTTGCTTTTGGGCTGCAATCAAAATATTTGTACATCAATGAGATTGTATAGCTTCTGTGAAACAATTCGATCTCTTACTGCTGCTGTTGCTGCTTACTCTATCCTAGCTAAAGCGAGGATATAGGGAAAATAGAGTCAAACTTTTGTCATCTGTGCAGTTATAGAACAAGGTGCAGTGCACGTGGAAAATTCCAGTCCTATATAAGTAAAACAAGTTACAAAGATGGGAGTCAAACAGTGGAGCAGGCTGACCAGAGAAGCCTATGTTTTGCTACTTATTCATGTGAAAAAAAAAAAAAAGAAGTAATTCATACTACAGTTCTGATGTTCCTCACTGCAATGTATAGGCAGTATATATTTACACTACTACAAAGTATAATTTGAAAAGTATTCATACAGATGTTTCAAATATTCAAAATCAGTTTGGTTGTAAAATCTCTCAAGGATTTAATTTCATCTTCATTTTATCTGAAGGATTCATCAGCAAATTCAGCATTAGGTGGCAGTACCGCAGGACATAACAAACTATTTGGATAGCTAACTCAGATGCAAGAATTGCTTCCTTTGCTGTCCAAGGGTCTTGGAAAAGTGCACTTCAACAGAATGAGCCATTGCCCTTCATTCATTCTAAGTAAATGTACAATAAATCTTCATTACATATTTAACAAATTTCAATGAAAAAGCCACATAAACCTTGCTAGATCTGAATTTAGGAGAAAGAAAGAATGGGATGGAAGTAGTATTCAGGCTAAAACCTTTGGGCTTCATACAACTTTGTGGCTTTCGTTATAGAGGATCCTCAAGGCTCACTCTTGCAGAGTGCTGAGTTACCTCACCTACCACTAACTTCAAAGGGAGTCTAAGGCACTCAGTGCCTTACAGAATAGAGCTTAAATCTGTCGACATATTTAAACTACAGACATTTATTTTTAATGAATAAAATAACATTCCCTTCTATCCTCTCCCCTTTCACTAGCACTTTTTCTCCTTTCAGGACTGATTTAGAGAAGTGTTAAGCACAATGAACACTTACTCCTTTCCTTTTCCTGCACCAATTATTGCTGACAGGCTCAGGGCCGAATGGTTCAGAGGATTTCTTTATCATGTGGGTGGTCCAGGGGTTGCAGTACTGAAACTTAGTACTAATTTCAGCTCTGCAGAACATCAGGCACAGAAGCAGAAGTAGAGGACAAAAATAGTTTTTCATTTTTTTTCTAAATATACATATATTTCTGCTTAGGAATTAAATAATTATCTTATAAAATTCAGCATCTCACTATCTGTCCTTAGCTTATATTAGCTATTTAACTCCAGTCTAACCTCTGACATCAGAGGATAAAAGAAAATACTGCACATACAGGGTTGTGATGAAATGCTTCATCACAGTGGTGAGCTGTGAATGTCAGCTACAGAGGATTTTCTTTTTTTAGGGTGCAATGAATTCATTTTCTGCATTGACTAAGAAGGTAGTTTCAACAACTACCTTTAGTTTCAGAAGTACAGTTCTACATGGAAGATACCTGATGTTATGTAAGATAATTTCATGCATATATTCATCACTACTGGCATGATGAATGCTTAGGAGAAGGACTAAAGTGCTGTGAATGGTTGTAATGGTCTTAAATAGAAAAAGTCAAGCTGGGTAGAGTGGCCAACACTCCAGAAGGCTGTGCTGCCATTCAGAGGGACCTGGACAGGCTGGAGAGCTGGACAGAGAGGAACCTCATGAGGTTCAATAAGGACAAGTGCAGGGTCCTGCACCTGGGGAGGAATAACCCCATGCCTCAGTACAGATTAGGGCTTGACCTCCTGGAGAGCAGCTCTGCAGACAGGGACCTGGGAGTCCTGGCTGACACCAGGCTAACCATGAGGCAGCAGTGCCCTCGTGGCCAAGAAGGCCAACGGGATCCTGGCCTGCATCAGGAGGATGATCATATGAGGAGAGACTGAGCAAATTGGACCTGCTTAGCTTGGAGAAGAGAAGGGTGAGAGGGGATGTGATTAACATATATAAGTTCATGAAGGGGGAATGCAGGAAGTAAGGGGCCAAGCTCTTCTCAGTGGTGGCCAGTGATAGGAAAAGGGGTAATGGGTGCAAGATGCAACACAGGCAATTCCATCTCTATGTGAGAAGGAACTTCTTAACTGTGAGGGTGACAGAGTCCTGGAACAGGCTGCCCAGGGAGGTTGTGGAGTCTCCTTCTCTGGATGTCTTCCAAACCCACCTGGATGCCGCCTTGTCCCCCTGCTTTGCGTGTGCCTGCTTGATCAGGAAGGTTGGATTAGATGATCTCTCGAGGTCCCTTCCATCCTTAACCATTCTGTGATTCTATGATTCTTTGAATTCAGACAATTGTTTCTGCACTTTTATTGAAATTTTTGCTAACTCATGGTGAGTCAAGCCTGAGTCCCAATATTTTGCAATCCCACATGCACAAACAGCATCCTGTTTCAAGAATTTTCCAAGAGTCAAAAGTGGTGGGAACACAATGACCTTCCTCTATGGACAAAAACAAATTTTGCCAGACATGATGGCAAAAGACACATAAACTGAAATAAATCAGCTGATATACCCTACTGAGGTTTTGATCTCACATTCCTCTAGAATGCACCTTTACTTGCCTTTGCATTTTTGTGCACCATGTTACCTTTCAAATGCTTGCACAAGCAAAAGGAAAAGGATAAGATCAAACAGAACTATTTTGGCAGCAGTGCAGTTTAAGTCTTATATAAAGATAATGGACTCAGGTGGGTAGTGATATTTTATTTTGAACAGAGATTTGATGAAAGACCTGATAGAACTAACGAGAATTGTGCATGCAATTATTCTATATACTACAGTCTATCTTTCTGATCTTGTATCAGTCATCAAAGTTAGATTTTTATGGGACTTCCACAATTAAAATATCTCATTTCCTTTGCCACTTCTATGAGGTGGTGACCAAGGCATTCTCCAGCACAGAAGATGATGCGATGGTTTGATCCTGACCTGAGTCCAGAGGGATAGCACTAGGAAAACAGAGATACCTTAAGTAAGGTCATTTAACTTCTAGGATGTTACACAAACATTTGCCACAAATTGCTTCCACTCCTTCTCTCAGAGGAGGATTTTGAGCTCTGACTCTCAACACCCTAGCAGAAGCCATAAGCCAATGCACAAGAGGTGACATACAACCTTTTAAGTTACGTATACTTGTGCTTAGTGGTTTTGTTGGTTAGCACTAGCTCTGCTCAGCATACATTGGGAGTTTTGGTAGGTTTTTTATTTTGTTCATTTGTTTTTATTAAATTCTCTACCCTGAGACTTTTAACACTTACAGTGTTTTATGTGCAGTATTGAGAAAATCTACTGCGTTTTCACTACAGGATGGTAGGAACATAAATGTAGGTATATGAACAATTAATGTATAGGTCCACGAGTCCTCTAGTTTTTTTCAGTCCCCCACTTTCTGTGCCTCAGCACATCGTGCAATGGAAACCATAGTAGATACTGCTGTTTCTGCTCTATGCTGATAGAAAGATTTTCTCTGAACCACGAATTGATCCTTACTGTGAGTTTATGAAAGGAAAAAAAAAAGCACATCAGAGCATATACATGTATGTGTTATCCTATTAAAAAGTATAAATGCTCAGTATTTATGGAACAGGAATAATAGAGTAAATACAACATTTCACTTTCCAAAATGTTCTTTACTTAAGGGAAAAAAGCTTTTTTTCAATAAGGATGTCGGCTACTTTAATGACATTACTTTTTAGTAACAACACATTGCAGGGTATGGTATTAAATTATAAAAGCTATAGTCATATTAGAATTGGGCAATAGTGGCTGTGTGGATGGAGAAAATTCTTTTCTCCAGAAAAAAGAATTTTCTCCATCCTCTGTTCTTTGATTGAGAAAGCTCCCTACCACATCATTTGTGCATTAGCAGCAGGGGCAGGGGAGGGGGAAACTCACTGCTTGCGAAAGGCTGGGAACAGTTACAACATTCCCACTGCCAGAATACTTTATTAGTATTCCTTGTCTTACAGTCTGGCAAGTGAAAAACTAGAGACTTGTCATCAATTAGAATGGTGATGATGAGGCAGCCTAAAATAGGCCAGTGAACAGGGTAAGTGCCCCTGTGGTTTGCCAATTACCTAAATTATTTGCAGTAGTTTTAGTGCACATCTGCAATGAATACAAATAGAAAGCACATGATGTCTGGAATGCAACATGTTTAAGATCAGCTTTGGTGTTAACAGCAGAGGGGAAACAACTGACATGTTTTAACAGCAATATTTCAGAAGAGGAGCTCTTGTACCTATCTTCTTCCCCACCATCACACATACAAAATAAACTCTGCTCTGTTTGGTAGCTCTGTATTTTCTAGGATGGGCCTAATACATTGAGATGGAGCCCTGCCAAACTAGTGTCACTGGTCACTTGGTGTCACTGGTCAATATTGCCGATTCTCTGCAATATTTCCCAGGGAATCATCATTGAAATTGACTGGTGGAACTAAAGGCAAGCACCAGGGGAGCTCAGCTCAGTAAGGCTTTTTACCAAGCAAATCCCGTACTAGTCAGAAGGTGACAATGAGCAGAAGAAAAGAGAATTAGACAGCTAAGTACTCTTGAATTCATCCAAATTACAAAGAATGGTCTGGATCAGAATGGGAGGAGATTGATCTTTTCTTATATGCTCTTTTGAAAGTTTCTTAGAAAAATTTCTGGTACATTTCAAAAAATACATCTTTTACAGTGCCTCAGAAAAAAAAGCTTATAGCCTTTTAACAATGAGCTTTTATTTTTATAGGGAAAACAGCCTGACTACCACTGGTTTGGTGAATATGTAGAATGATCATTCTTTTCTTGGTCTTCCTTTTTCCTATCTCCTTTTCTCTATATCCTTCCTGAGAAAACTGCAATGGTTTGTTAGTCACAATTTTAGTCACAATTCTTGCCTCAAACTGCAAAATAGAAGTTATTTATGTATCACATAAGTAACTATTGGACTCTCCTCCAGTTATGTGCTGTTCCTAGAAGATTTATTGAAATATATACTTTATGAGGCCTGACAATCCTCTGCATTTTAAGTAAAGCACACTAAATACAATAAAAATGGAGTATTACAACGAGACTTAAAACTCTGTAACCCTTTCTCTCCCTATTGGCTTCCATCATTATGTACATCCATGTTGGTCCAGAAAACACAGCATAAATGCCAAGATTCATACCTTTTGTTTGTATTAGAATCATGATCATCTAAGCAGACTGTCTGGGATAGAATAAATTTG
>JAVCKT010031282.1:8398-23979 GCA_032273925.1 Rhynchotus rufescens | reverse complement strand
TGTTATTGGCATTAGAACAAACCAAGCTCTCAAGCTCTGAAAGTGAAAATTATTCTTTAGTTAATCTTTTTCTTTTTTCTTTTTTAAGGAAATATCTATGCATTGCTTATTGAAAACAACAAGAAGTGAAGGATTTTCACTGCAAAATGAAATCTTTCTGAATTTCACCTTTGTTTTTGCTGTTTTTCAGCAGATTCTTATCACTTGTGATATTTTTATTACCTAATAGTTCTCTAAAGTAATTATAGTTAATATAGTACTGTCAAATATTCAAAAACCATGTGCAAGACTTCCAGAATTCATAGATTTTTCTAAAGACCCTACTTATATCAGTCAGTGTGACTTATATCAGTCACACTTTTAGGAAAAGCACTTTTCTGCTTAAGTATCAGGACTAGAAACAGGATATTTATAATGAAAGTTAATAGCCTCCTGATTAATATAAATCTATGAACTAGGTCTTTAAGAAAAGCATGAAATATCATGAAGCTCATCATAAAATTGCAAGAGCTGGCAATATTGTTATCCAAAAATGAATTAAGATTCCATATTTTGCCAGAACAATAGTCATTTGTCTCCAATTTATCAGTAGCCTTTTAACTTTTGCAGTTATGTCAGAGGTGTGGAAACATTTATTTTTATTTCTTACCTACAATTTACTTGTCTCTATCTTAACGATGTTGTCTGGCTCTTCAGGCAAAATATTACACATCAACTTGTCATTAAGTCAGAGTTTTGAAAGAAGTCTTTTCTCTCTCCTGTGTATCCGCTGATAATTAAAGAAGAATGTCAAAGAACTTCCTTTCCAAGCAAACAATTTTTTCTTTTTCTATTTTCCTTTTAGTTTTCCTTCCCCCTCTTTCATTTTCCTTCTCTTTTCAAATTGCTCTTTTATTATATTTTATGCCTTTTTCTTTGCCTTTTCTTATCATTCATGTTACTCATTCATTTTCCACAACCACTAATTTCCTACTGTCCTAGGATAGGAAGAAAGGGAGTAACTGAAGGTGCTTGAATGTTAGCTCAGCTGTTAAGAAAATCACTGACCTCTATATTTATATGTCTAGGATGAAGTTCTAGCATGTTCTGCATATTTGCACAAGCTATATGAAAATGACACAGTTATTAGCAAAGATTTCTCCTTCACTTATATCACTTGGTGTCAAAAATTAAGGATAACCTTAAAACAAGGATGTTATAAACTCATTTTTAATTTGTTAACCCATCCTGAACTGACCTGGTTAATCCCACCCATCACCAGCCTTCCCCAGTCTCTTACCTCGTCTGGTTTCCCACCATATTTGAGCACCTAGGTAACATTAGTAGCAAGCAGGGTCACATGACAGGCCATGACAACCCCCTTCTTTAAATGAGTATGTCTATCAGCTCTGTTCCAATTCTGTCTAAATGACAGCCAAAACAAAAAAGGCTAATTATCAATATTTTTTAAAGAAAAATTTCAGCCTTGCTCTTTGTGAACTCCACGTTTTTATAATCGTGGTCTGAAAATAGGAATAAGAGAAATTCTAATTCACATTATGCACTTCATCATCATCTTTCTTCTTTATCTTCTTCTTTCTCTTCTTCTTCTTCCTCTTCCTCTTCTTCTTCCTCCTTTTCTTCTTCTTTCCCTTCTCCTCCTTCCTCTTCCTCTTCCTTTCTTCTTCTTCTTCTCCTTATTATATACACCTCCTTTGGGACTGCATAATCTTCTTTACATTTGAAAACTCACTAGTATACTGCGGAATAGCAGGCAATATTATTCATCACAAGACTCATATCTGCAAATGTGCTTAAAATATGTAATAGTTTTCAATTTTAAAAAGTTTATCCTGTACTATTATTTCTACTCTCAGCAAAACAAAATTTATTACCATAAGAGAACATAAAAAGTCATAAGCACCATTGCAGAAATACATTGCACACAGAATAAGAACTGAAATTCAGTTTCCTGAAGTGCATTTCTTCTTGTTGGTGTCCTGTATACATCCCTCAAAAGCAATATCAAAATTGTTTGGACCTCTGCGGTATCCAATTTTCAGTTGCTGTCTACGTGAAAAGGAAAACCTACTAAGTTGCTGGATATTGATGCCTAGATTATTACTACCAAGTTTTAATTTTGTACATTTTTATAACACTTCAAATTAATCACATTCTCACTTTTTTTTGCACACTGAGAAGACTATTATCCGTTACAACCACCAACACTTAGTTGACACTCAAGATTCAGAATTTGCTTCAGACTTCACCTGTGATTTTGGGCAAATCCTGAAGTCTCTTAGGCATTTTTAGCGCATGCTGAAAAGCACCTTCAAAACTATTTCACTACCAGCCACTGTGAAATACTAAAAAAAAAAAAAATCTTTGCAGTATTAAGTATAGTATCTGTATAACAGCAGTGCATGACCTCAGAATTTTCTAATGTTTTCTCCATCATATATTAAAATTAGCTATAGGCTTCAATGTCTTTATCTCTCATCTTCACATTTGTGGTGATCAAGCATATGCAAGATCATGCAGTATATTCTGAGCCTCATCTGTCTTACAAGATTATGCTTTCCATTTTCATGTTCAGTTAGAGTAACAAGCTATATATAGGAGCAGTAATGGCAGAGAGCAGAATACAAACTCTGGGGTACTTCTCACATTGTCCCTGTCTTGGATTTATTATTCCTTCCCCTCCCTTACTAGCTTCACCTGTCCAGATTGTAAATTATTTGAGGCAGGGTCTTGCTATTTTACATATTTGAGAAATGTCTTTGGATGCAAGAAAAATTACAACATCTCTGCACAACTTGCCCAGCTATTGCCATTTTTGTTCCTTCATATTTTTTTTCTTTAAATTTATGACATAATATAATACTTTTTCATCCAAAGCACTGGGCAAGTGTATGCAAGGTCATAACAATGAATGCCTCTCAATACCAATAAAAAAACCAAGACAAGCAAATCAACAATAGATAGTCTCCAGGAAAATAAAGGAAAAAATAAAGATAAAGGAAGAGTTAGGCAGTTTTGGAAATGAGCTCTACAATAAAAAGTGTAATCCACAGTGTTCTTTTATTTGCTTGCTTTTTTACATTATCTGGAAAGAAGGGTTTCTAGCTCTTTTGAGCATCACTGAAGGGTCAGCTATCCACATGGAGAGGAAGGTCAGTGGAGCACAGGACACCACTACATCTTGTAAATATTTGTAGGGGCCATAGACCACTTTGCCTAGCCCTCTAGTTATCCACTTGTCCAGGAGAATAAAATTCAACAGAGATCCTTGACTGTCCATAGAGAATCTGCCTGTTTGTCAAACTAAAATTAGAAAAGGATGAGTCTGAAACTCTCCTGAGAAGGAGGGGTTTACTAGAAGCAAGACTCTTCATGTGCTTTGTGTAGTACAAACGAATAGAGAACACGTCCCTTCTAACCAACATTTAAACAGGCTGCTGGATCACCCACTGAAGGCTGAGGACCAGCTCCTAAAAAGACTGAAAGTTGATGGCAACCCTCATCTAAGTGAAAATATTTAATGAAAAATTTATCAGCTGTATTGTAGAGATCGTTGCTGGATAGTCCCCAGATAAATTAAATTAATAAAATTGCAGCCGAAATAAGCCATATCTTTCTGTTTTCTTGCATGGCCAGGACAATAATGAAAACTCAGCAGAACAGAGGAAGGGAAGGATAGAGTTTGAGGGGCAAGGCTTGGAAAGCAAAAGAGTGAGATATTAAAAAGCAAATCTTAATAAAGGGCCCATAGAAAAAATGTGAGCAAATTTTGCTGGCCATGTTATGCTTAATTTTGAAAACCTTGCAGTTTGTGGAAGATAAAATTAAAGAACTGCAAGGGAAAAAAAACATTTTGTCAATAAAGGGAGGAAAATGAATTAGTCTTATGAAATGTTTTTGTAAGCAGTGAAATAAGTGAACATATTTTGGAAGAAAGTGAATAAGATATTACAGAATTCTAAGTGCTGGAAAACAACAAAAAAAACCCCTTTTTTTATTGCATATTAACTAACCATCCTCAAGATTTAAACTTATACAAAATTTTTAGAATCTATCTTGAAAAATATAATCTAGAAATAAAGCATGCTGGGTTTTAGTTATATAGGATATATTGCCTTTGGGATTTGTTGACTATTTTAATTTAAACTTCCAGTCATTGCTGACTGTAAACTCCTGTAACATTGGAATTTTCTTGCAGAGTTGATTTTAGAGTGAATGAGGAACTGAAAGATAAAAGTACTGATGGTTAAAAACTGAATATATATATGTGTTGTAGGCAGAAATGACTGAGGAACTAGACTTTTTTTATGGCAGAAAACTGTTTGGCTCCCCTCATATTTTAATAAGAATTAGGCACCTGGTAGCTATTTCTGTCTTTTGACATGTCTTCCATTCAGATGATTTTCCAAAGAGCCTTTCAAATATCCTGAATACCACATTATGTAAATACTGTATTTTGACTACTTTGTGTGTGACCCCTTTATTACATTTCTAATATAATTTCATGTCTTCAAAATGTTAACTTTAAAAAGTTATTATAATTCAGATATTCAACACCACTTCATTAAGATGGAAAAATTATTAGATTATGCAAAGAAAGATCTTCATTATATTTATGATATAATCTCCTATGTGTTAAACTGTGCTTTTTCATTAAAAAAAATATATTTTAACCATTTAAGATGAATGATGGGGATATTTAGTGTACTCTTTGTACTCTTCTCACAAACTAGAAAATTGTTTGTTTAACTAGGGAAGATGAACTTGCTTTATACAGTAATTCCCATTCACAGCAAATGAATGGTGTTTGCAGATGCAGTATACTGTTTTACATCCGTCCTGAATGCCAAGTTTGCCCTAAAATTTTGTAGAGGATTTGGCTAGCTGACATGAAACATGAACATGAAGAAATTTTTTTGTTTTCTCCTTGGTAGATAAATTTTCAGAAATCTCACTGCTAGACACTGGGATGTAGATCTAAGTAAGTGAGCTAAATATCTCATTCTGCAAACAACTGCCATTGCCAAGAAGCAGCAATAAATGAATCTAAAATTAACAATTTTTTTAATGTAACAAGCAGGAATGCAGGCTTAAAGATAATTTTTGGTTTTGTTCTCTTCAGTTGACATCTCATGCTTAGAGAACAGTTTATGCCTGAGGGTCCTGATGAAACAGGGCCACAGTGGCAAGTCCACATGTTGGGGAAAGATGAGAATCACAACACAGAATAACTTTCCCTATACATGACAAGAGCTGACTATAGGATATAAAAGGTTCAACTCATGGAACTGAAGTTTTTCTTCATTTTCTTGCAGTTTTATGGAAACATGTTCAGGTGCTTGTTGCCATTTACATGAGTGTGTTTATGTACTTCAAACCCAGCTCATGATGTGCTGACTTTGTTACTTCAAATGTTATTTCCAATACACCTTCTTCTGTGCTCAGTAAGCAGTGAGTTAATGGGTGAGTTAACTCAATGGGTTAACAGTGAGTTAACTCAACGGGTTAATCGAGCAATGTACAGTTAGAATAAAAGTGTGTGAACAATAGAATAGAGTAGCAAAAAAGATTTTGAGTGTAGTGACATACTATCTTTTGGCAATAAAACTGCATATTATGTCTGCATTCTTCTATATAATTAGCCTTTGAAGTGAAAAATTTGCCGATTGAACTTTCTGAAACTTTGTGACACAAATTGCTGTACTAGATATTGATTTAAAATTAGAAGCCAAATTTGTGAGAAAACTGAACATTTGTTACTTGTCTTGACAATGCACCAATAAATTCTTTACTTTTCTAAACTTCAGTTTTATTAAGTAACTTTCTGTAAGACAAGTTTCAGCAGATCAGCACAAAATTTTCTTAATTTCATTACAGGCTGTAAATTAAAATTAATGAGGCTGACACCCACAATTAACAATGAAAAATGCAGATTGTTATAATTACTTAAGCAATAACATTGCTTTACATAGAAGACTTAAGGTGCTCCACAAATTATTTACAAGTGTTACATAAAACACAAAAAATGACAATTTCAATTTATTTTGTCAGTATAAAAAACAAAAATCCTTACTAAAACCTTTCTCATTTGGGAATCTCTCGCCATGCATAATTAAGCAAATTTGATTGCAATTAAGCCTGGCTTCTACAGTGGAGTTTTAATTAATGCAAATCTGGCATCTACATCTATAAGATTAATTTTCATGAATTAAAAGAAAACAACAAAGCATATTTGAAAGTGCAGTTGTATTGTTGAAAGGATTCAGTGCAAAATCTGATTATTTTTCAGTCTTCCAAGTGGATAGCCTTTGACTTGTACTTTAAGGAGGTATATTTTACTTGGATCTGTTGTTTTGTTTCACAAGGCATTATTACGCAGGATCACAGCAATTTCACTAGGCTTCTCCTAAGGAAAGTCTTAAAATGTAATTATATACATTTAGAGGAAGAAATGAATGATAATATAGACTAAGGAGTGAGGGCATCATTATACTGTGCAATACTTTTTCTGAAGTTGTCTTTGTCTTTCATTTTTGGCCCAGAATATCTGCAGTCTGTAGGAGTAATTGAGATAGGTGCAGATAAAATTTTAATAAAATTTCCTCGTTAAACCAAAATCTCTGGTTAATTCTTATAGGACAGGAAAATTTTTATTTTTAATTTATTTAGCAGCATAATTGTCATTAAGGTATTTTAAAAGTGTTTTTACCATTGTTTTTTTCTCTCTTGCATTCATTTGTATTTAATTTAGTATGCTTAAAAGAAAAAAATATTTACTGAGAATTCCATGCTTTTGAAAGTGTTTTGTAAAAGTTATCTTTATACTGTTCTATCATCTTTTCACATGCAGAATTTCTGGATTTAGAAATCAATGGCCTGTTTCTTACTAGTAGCAAGTAATATTCTTCAATATTACTTGAAGTTTGCAATTTTATTTTATCCTTTTGCTATAAAACAATTATATAGAAATGGGTCATTACTGAAAACAACAAATATTGTAATGATTATTACTCTCAATAACATACCACAAGGTAAATAAATGCTCTTTCACTTCAGTCTCTTCACATCAATGTCAGAAGCCAAGCAATTCCATAGAAGTACTTATCCAACAACTGGAAATGCTTTGTCTGTGTGGCCTGTCTGAGAAAAGAAAGTTGTTTTTTTGTTTTGTTTCATTTTATTTCTTGAGATATATTCTAGCAGTTTGATCTCCTGTTCAGCATTGTTACTGATTTAGTCTTGGTTTTTAAAAACTGCACAACATATATGCAGAAAAGCCACTAGTTCCTTTCTAGGCAGGAATGAGAATGATTCAGAATCCCTTTTGAGGGAAGGTAGTTGCCTCACTACTAGTACCTCAAGGAGAATATGAGCCATGAAAACTGCAACTCGAAGATGATTGGAGGTGTGTGATCCTTGGGTGAGGATCAATGAAAAGTTTTCATATTTTTTAATTCAAAATGTAGAAACACACCTTTCCCTATACAAAATATTATGTAAATCAAAGACCTCTAAAGATGCTCTAATGGGGACATCTTCCTTTCATATATGTAATGATAAGAGCACAAAAGCTTCTAAGGAATTGTAAATTCTTTCGGTCCCTGCAGTATAATTATTACAGCTCCCAGTGGTAGTTTCCAAAGCACTATACTGAAGATGCTCAGAGAGCACTGAAAACATAGCAGGAGGCAAATCCAATGTTACAATCATATGAGCTGGTTTTGCAGGAGTGGAATTCTTGACATAAAGTATAATGTTATCTCTTTGGGACATGTCATTTACAACATGACAACATGTGTTTACAAATTGTTTATTACTTGCATTTATTTTTAGCATATTAAATCTTAGCCTTTAATCTGGTTGAAGTTAAAGGGTAGTATTATGAAGTATTGCTAACAGGATTAGGCAAAGTATTTCTAATCTTATTTTCCAAAGTATCATCTCAAAGTACAGGGTAATACACAGAGAATGTCCTAAAAATCTCTGGTTATGGGTAAATAGCTGCCTTTGCCAATCTAGATGAGCATGAGTACAAATGCTTTGTGACTTAGATGATAATATCTTGTTGTTCACTATGATAGCCAAATGTCCATTACTGTCTTTCCTCTATAATTAGAACATGCATGGCACTAGAAGTCTATAAGCATCTATATTGCTCCCCTAATGTTTGTGTTTGGTTAGAAAAGAAAAAAATCTTCTTTGTGTCCATTTGTGTTTTCAAAATGCAGATATTTGTGGAGTTATACTGCCCACCTGTATTAGGGGGAGTTTTATATTAAAAATAACAAAACAACAACAGCAACAGCATGTTATTTCAAACCTGTTTTAAAGTAGCTCTTTAAAAATATTTGGGCAGATTTTCAAGATTGCTAAGCATTAGCAACTCTTTTTGTTTTTAATTTATAGTAACTCAGTGCTTCTGAAAGAGTAGGTTGCTTGAATATATGCATGAAGGATAGGGTAAATGGTGGTAAAGGAGAGACTTGGACATATACTTTAGGATTCCCATCTGGGATACTGCCATACCAGAAATGTAGGCACTCAGCCCCACTTTAGCAAATCACAGCAGCAAAGCTCTAATCCTTTGGGAGTGACAGATGTCTGCAAATGAGTCATTTGAGCTCTGTATAAGCTCTAGAAAGCTCTCAATAAAGATCTCTGATAGAAAGCCATAGGTGTGTTCAGATTCTCATCCTTCTTTGCAATATGTGTCATTTGCCAGCACACCTCCATCCACTTGTTACCCTACATGCTATGACTGCAGAAGGGCAATTCCCAGATTTCTTTTTTATTTTCATTAACTTTTTCTTTTCTTTTCTTTTCTTTTCTATTCAAAAGGTTGAGAAGAAAGCAGTCCCTCTTATTAAATGAGATACTATGTTTGTTTCTTATAGTGTCTTACTCATTCTTTGGTAGCATGTTTTGTTCCCAGGATAGGCACTTCTTACAAAAAAAGGTTATTCCTGCTCTTTTATTAAATGCAATGAGAAGGAATAAAGGAGGAAGAATAAAAGGGGCAAACTTGATTGCAAACTAGATTAGCTGGACATGCCACAGTGCTTAGAAAAGTCTTCTGGTGTTACAAAACAGTGGGGGTTGTTGGTTTGGGGTTTTTTTGTTTGTTTGTTTTCATGTTTTTGTTTTCCAAAGGATATTCAGCACTCACAGACATCAATTGTGTAGGAGACCAGTTTTGTGGGTGTCTTCAAAGCAATGTTAACGTGCACACAAACACAAAAACACACACTTGAAAAAAAAAAAACCATCCCACAGAACACAGCAACGAGACTACTTTGGTTAAAAATGTGGTTAGAGAAAGATGTTGTGGTTCTTCCTTCTTTCAGACAACTAATCAGTTTTTCCTTAAAGATTTATAACATTGTGGGTGAAGAATCAAGATATACAAACTTCCAAGATCAGAGAAAGATTATCAGAGTTAATGAGAATAAGGAAAATTAAGAGATCATAAAAGGTAATGATACCAAAATGAGAACTGTGAAATCGGGCCAAGAAAATCGAGATACTCTTATGTTAGTCATTAATCCAGGGATTATGATTAAAATATACTAATTTATTCCACCAGTTGTTGTGCAAACATGCTGAGAACATCCCTTTTCTTGGCTGAGTTTTTCAAAGATGCCTAGGGCTATTAGGCATCCAAATGCTATTAATAGACCCTTGTCTTGGTCTACACCTTTTCAACATCTGAAAAATAATAAAGGCACATTGAGCTTGTATTTCCTGTTTAACATTCATTATACATTGAAGAGGTATTGAGAAATAGTCTCCTGCAGTTATGAAAGAATTATAAAGGTCTTTCTTGAGTGAGTGAAATTAGTGTGGATTTTGCGAATCTATGCCAAAATCTATTTAATTGCATCATCATTCTTAGGAAAAAAATACACCAGTGGCTACAGAGAAAGTGCTAGGCATGACATATTTGTGCTAGCTCTATTTAATTAAAGAAGCACCATCAGAGGGTCTCAGATTTCATGGGAGAACCAAATTGTCACTGTTTCTGCTGCTGTATGCATCCTAGAGCTCAGATTTCTCGTTGCGTGTGTCAGTTTTGCTTTTTGTTGGAACTGCTTTGTTTAATATGTGCACTGATCATAGCAAGAGGAAGAAACCAGTTAGGTGGGACCACACTGGCAGAACTCCACATAAGCAGGAAAATGAAGGGAGAGGATGAAAATGGAAAAGAAGTAAACAGGATGGAAGAAATATTTCTGAAGTATAGAATTTAAAAAAAAAAAAAAAACATAAGGAAATGGATAAAAAAGGAGGTCACATATGCAACAACTAAGTTCAGTGAGAGGAAATGGTGAATAAAAGAAAGGAAAATGTCTGATCTTAATAAATCGTGCTAATTATGACTTTGCAGTGTAGTATTCAGGGCTTTTAAATCAAAAGCAGCATCTTCTACTGCTATGTTTCCATATATATGACAGTTTTCCTATCTCAGTGTGGAAAGAATAAGAGAAAATGTTATATATATGGGAGATCAAAATTAATTTTCTCTTCCAAAAAAACACAGCTGCAATTTTTTTATTGTAAGTGGATAAAAACAATTTGCTTCCTAAAACCATAGCACACAATCTGATTTAAAAATACATTTTTTCCTAAGAATTTATTAATGCATTAATAAATTGTTAAAAAAAAAGTTTTTCCTTGTCTTTTTAACAGAACTTCTTTACTATGAAGATAGTTTACTTTTTCCTGAGTTTATTGGGAAAAAGAGTTAGATGGAAGTCATTTTGAACCAGATAATAATAATAATGATTTGATCTCATCCCACTGGGAACAGCTGGCAATTGTTAAAAGAGGGTAATTATTTGAATTTCTCTGATATGTTTGGCTGGTTTGCTAGTTGGTGTGTTTGTTTTTTTGCTATTAATGGTAAAGGTCTACTTCAATCAACACTGAGGATAGGAAAGAAGGATTTGAAATACTGATGAATGGGAGAGGGGAAGGAACCTAAAAGAAATTATGGAGAAGATATTAAGAGAAAATGGGAACATGGAATTTTAAGGAGTGGAAGATGGAAAAATTGTAGATACTGCACAGAACGGAAAGATAAGAGGGAAGACAACGAGTAAAAATTCATTGTACACATCATCTGTTTTCTGCTATACTACTAAAACGGCTAAATCCAGGTTAACTGGCTGGCCCACTCTGTTCCGTGCTCCTATAGAGGAGCATAAGAAAGTCAATGACTTTGACCTTGTGTGTTACCCTTAATTAAAAAAAAGGAAGGACTGATACTCTGTACAGTGCATTTAGAAGTATCACTTGAAATTTTCTGATATGTATGAGAATGGCTTTAACAAAAAGTGAAAAGTATTAAGCATTTCTTGCACATCAAAGTTGAAAAATGATTAAATATATGATTTAAATCAGTAAAATAACTTCTACATTTAGTTAGTCTTACAATTCCCAAAACTGGTTTTAGTCTCATGAAGTGATGTCTGTACTTTAGTAAATACTAAATCATTATATCAATAAAGTATTATGCAAGTTGTCTTGGAATCACTTTTCCTGGTATTTTTATGTTGTTAAAAAGTAATACTTGAAGAATTTTACACAAGTCTATGCAAGGTCTTTGCAGAACAATTTCATTTATCTTTTTAATAGCACAAACTACTCTTGCTTATATGTACTACAGCAATTTAGCAAATTACTACCTGTGAGTATTTGATGAGGAGAGTGAGTGGAGAACAAGGTGTTCTGAATTTTAGCTTTGTAGAAAGTCTTCTAATTTAATGAACTTTGAGTGACTAGACTTCACTGGCTAACCCAATGGAAAACTTTAAATTGGAAAATCAAATGCAATTCAGATTCTTTGTATACACACCGCTCTCTGTCTTGAAAAATATGGTGCAAAGGCTTGAACAGAGGAGAATGTTCTTGAATTTGAGTCAGGGTTCATGGCCAAAGAATAGCAATATTTGAGAAATTGCAAATGAGTTCAGAACGTGTTTGTTATGTGAATCTGTACTGGTAAACTATTTGCAATAAAGAGAGTTTCAAGCTTGCAAAGTGTTTTTATAAAAAAAGCTTTTGTTTGAAAGGGTGGATTGGTGTTCATTACAGATAGAAGCAAAAATCTTATTAAATTGAATTATGAAGATTATGCTTATTGAATGTTTTTTGCAACTTTTGTGAATATTATGCAATATCTTTTTCTGCAAAACTGTAATTAATATGACAGGAAAGATCAGTATACTTAAGTATACTAAATGTTCATGCTTCTAATGCAACATGTCACTAGATGTCACTCTGGATTCCATTATTTGATATTCTCACAATTTCTTCTCTTTTTCTGTCTTTCTATCAGTTTCCAGTTTCCCCACAACAAACCTGAACAGACAATGTAAAATGTGCATGAATAACACAGAATTGCTGACTGAATGTCAATTTTCTAGTGTGTGACTTCTATTGATCATTCATTATTGACATGAAGGTCTCTAGTGTCTCTGCTTTCCTCTTTAAACTCTCTCTCAGCTAAAATTTCCAAGCAACAGAATCAGAAGGCCTTGAAGAATGGGATGATTCAGGTCTCTTAGGATGTTTTACAGAGTACTTTGACCTCAGAAAGGCATCAGAGGTACTTTTTATTAAGACTTAACAACTTAGAAAGACTTAACAACTGTTTGGAATAAAAATTTAAACATAGGAAAAAACTAGAGCTTCCTACTTAAATTGAACAGCTTTCATTGACACTTTTGGTGTAACTATAAATGGCTTCTTTTGGCAAACATAAGGACTTTTTTGAAACAGTTTTTTAAATGTATGCATTCCCCTTCCTTGTAGCCAATAAAATATGAATAGCATTTTCATGATGACGAATGACATGTAGTACGGTATTCTATGATCATGGTTCCAGGATTTTGTTTCTTTTAGCTTTGTATACATTAATTAAGTATACACAATCAGGGCTCAGTGCAGAGACAGCTAAATAAACAAATGACACTGTAGAAAGGTCTTTCTGCATACTAATCATATCCTACATCTGCAAGCAAAAGCTCTATAAATCGATTTGCTCTTTCACATCAAAAGACAAACAGTGAGGCAAGTCAGCAGTTCCTTTGTCAAAGTCACAGAGATTGCTGTTCTTCACATACGCATTTCTGCAGAGCTGGATTCAACCATTTGATGATTAGCATTATTGGCAGCTCTTCAAAGAAGATTCATCAAGTAATTTGCAATTGGATTGGTTGCCATTTTTGTGATTCTACCCCATGAAATTGAACAAAAAATGACTGACATTTGAATTCTTACTTGGAGGACAAAGTGAACTAGCATAAGAAAAAGAAACAATCAGATTCCCAAGAGGTCGAGAAACTGCTCTAATGTCTTTGGTGATTCCCACATGGACCAGATCAGATATGTCTGAAAAGGAAATGAATTGGCAGGGACAAGCAGGACAAGCTGGAAGGCGTAGCTTTCTGTGAATACGAAGAAAGAAATAGATGCTAAGTGCTAATTATTTGGAGATAATCAATTTATATGTCTAGATGGACATGCTGATGTATCTTCTCTGTGCATGCTCCATGCATTAGTGTGTAGAAAATCTCACTGATGAAGAGGGAAAATCAGTCTATCAATTCACACCTGTTGTTTGCAAGACTTGGTCTTAGCTGTCAATACATAACAAATGTATTGTAAAGCGAAATATGGACAATGTGTTTGTGCATGTATGTAAGTTTCACAGTGTAAGCTGTGAAAGTAAGTTGCTGTATAAGCAACTGCAAAGTGATGTGAGGAAGTACAGGAGCTGTGTAGTACTGGATAACCTTACCTGCTTATAGTTATCCATTTTGAAAAAAAAAGCCTAAAGGAGATTTTATATTCCATTTTATGCTATCTGTATTATAGAAATTATGAATCTGAACCCTCTTTTTGGCCTGGGACAATTACAAAGAGGTTTGCATAACTCCTTTGACCATACTGCTCCCTAAAACAGAGGAAGTACAAATGTCAATACAGGATGATGACATTTACATTAGCCCAGTTTGCTTATAGCTTCCTAGTTCTTTTTCTTCAGCATATTTATCACATACTCTTTTTTTCGATCAAGCTCATACTTGCATAGACTGATTTTTTGAACATATATTTTCTCTTCCGCATTTTAATACCTAATGCATAGAGAAATTTTGATTCAGAACAATCCTTGAATTAGTTATTTATGATACATAAGCTCAAATAAATCTACTTCATATACTACTATGAAAACTGAGACTTGTTGAAGACTTATTTCTGATATGTAAATTCCAAATTCTGCAGTGTAAAAATAATACCACAAAAATAAGAATTAGTATGTGTACATCAAGGTACAATCCTCAATATAATCATAAAGTATAATGAAAAATGGCTGAATTCTCTGGGAAAGACCTTAAAAGATATTTTCCATGATTTTCTTTCTTTTAATTCTAGGTAAAACTGGGACTTATTTCAGCAAAGTACAGCTTTTCAGATGCCTTTCTGAAAAAAAAGAAAAATCCTTAATTGTGGATTTTGACAAAAGTGGACTTCCATCATCCAAAATTACTAGTCAAACTCATGGAATTTGACTAATCCATGAAGTCAAACTTCAAATCATATCACCACAGATAAGTAAATCTAAGCTTCCTATCCAACTGTATTTTTTGGTAATGGTAATGAAAAACAACAACAACAACACTCTTCTGTGGACGTGGCACAGGTGGAAATAATCTTCTACAGAAAAAATGACACATAATAATAGAATTTCAGAAGGCTTTATGTTACATTGTCCAAGATTAATTTCTCTTACCAAGTGTCTTTCTTTAAAGATTGTCTCCAAGTGAAAGCTGAATTTGAAAGATAGGTGAACTCTTATCTATAGGATGTAAGGACTTTATAGTCTGAGTCTGCATCTTGCAGAGTTATCTATTAAAACTGGAGGCAATATTAAAAAATTGAATATGTCTAATGTGAGAAAATTTCATGTTTTCTACTGGAATTGTTGCTTATCTTAATGTTCAGTGAACAGAAAAAGTATGTGCCTCAGATGGCTGTTGTTAATTTAACTGTTTTTGTATTTGCCCCACTATGAGATCCCAAAACAAGTATATACTATGAAAAGTAACAATTTTATATAATCACTACAAATTCTAAGAGATCCGTGATTATGATCTCTAAGGCCTTATTTGAAGTAGCAACAGTTTAATGTCTTTATTAGTTTGAATCATTCAATGTCATATTCACTTCTGGAATAAATAGACATGACTCATGGAAGAGGACATGTCTGCCTCTAGATTAAATTTGGGCTTCTGTAACAGACACAGGATAGAAATTACAGCAACAGATAGAAAAAGTAGAGACTTTGGTACTATTTTTTTAGTGAGTTTGAGGAAAATGACTTGAAATATTTTATATAATGATTATTCATGTATTATAACTTTTGGTCAGTGCTATTCAGTAGATCATAGAATCATAGAATGCCCAAGGTTGGAAGGGACCTCAGAGGTCATCGAGTCCAAGCCCCCTGCACACGCAGGGTCACCTAGAGCACGTGGCACAGGGCTGCATCCAAGCGGGTTTTAAAGATCTCCAAAGAA
>JAVCKT010031281.1:14932-31894 GCA_032273925.1 Rhynchotus rufescens | reverse complement strand
TTTGGAAGATCTCCAGAGAAGGAGACTCCACAGCCTCCCTGGGCAGCCTGTGCCAGGGCTCTGGCACCCTCACAGGACAGTTCTTCCTCATATGCATATGAAACTTAGTGTATTTCAATTTATTCCCATTTCCCCAGGTCCTGTCACTGTCCACTACTGTGAAGAGTTTGGCCCCTGATTCCTCCATCAGGTATTTATACATATTCATCAGATCCTCTCTCATTCTTCTCTTCTTCAGGCCAAACAGGCTTAGATTGCTTAGTCTTTCCTCATATGATAGACAGATTCTTTAAAATTACTGAGCAGAATCCTTAACTGATAATAAATTTCAATATATATAAGATGATGATTTTCAACTAATGGCCAGATTTTTCAGCAGGTAGAAAATGATGCAACTCTACTGACTGCAGGGAAGATGATCTGTTTTATATTAGCTCAGGATCTCATTTATGAAACTTAGCTGAGAAGTAACAGCTTGTCCACGCAAGAAAAACTTCATCCAGTTTTAATATTCCCACTCAGTGGTTTGATATGATTTGCCACCAAGCCAAAGTGTCTGCAGTCCAGCCATCTCAGGCTTGTTACATCAGCATCATCCTGACTTAGTAAAATCAGTGCATAGGCAAGGCCCTAAAGCAGATGGAAGGCATGATTTTCCCATGCTTGGCACATATTTTTGCTACTTAGAGTTTTTTTGGGTAGTTGTAAAGAGTTTATGATGCTTTTAAATGGGAATGGCAGCACCTTCTACTCACCTTACAGAAGTCTACTGGATTAGACAAGAAAAAGGATAAAAGAGAAGGTGACCTATGGAAGACCCTAGCAATTCTAAAAGCTTTAAAATTGCTGTGCCCTCCACTAATGAGAAGCAGTGTGTTACACTGAAGTTATTTGAGGCACAATTACCTAGGGAAGATAACACTCTTTCATACATAACATACTATATCTGATGTTACTAACACCACCAATAACGTTGACAGAAAAGCACTCTGTTCACAAAGCTCACTTAAGCATATTAGGTAGTGCCTTTCAACCTTTTTTTTTAACAGCACTTTTTTGTTACTCTTCATTCAGCTCTTCATAACTTTGCCTGATTTTATTCATTTGGATTGAATTTTTCCACGCCATTGTCTTCTCTATGCTTCATTTCTTTCTCTTCTGTAAATTCTTAATCAAAATAAATTTAATTATTTCTGAGAATAAAGTTAAGGACAACTTTATTATGCACCTTGAGAAGACTGGATGCCTCCACAATGAGGAGGATCACAATGAAGAACAACCTCTGTATTTACATCTTTATGAGAGTTCTCCAAAATGTGACCAAATGCAAAACCAAGCAGCTTACATGCATTTTCTAGAGACTTGAAGACTCAAATCTCTTAACAGTTTTCCTGGGCTGATATTCTCCAGGCTGGAGGTTCAAAATGCTAAATGGGACTGCTTGCGCAGGCAGCAGAACAGAGAACGTGAAGGTTGCTTCTACTCCCTGAAACCTGGCACAAACTGCACGACTCAGAGCTGCTCGCCAGGTTCCAATGCCTGTCTCAGCCATATACTGACACAAAGCAGATGTAGTATCAGGGAATGAAGCTTATATCCATTTTTTACAGGAAAGAAACTTTGTATGTAGGATATACAGGACTTTTGGCACACTCTGGCTTAGGTCTTTGATCTGCCTGGCTAGGACACTGGTATGGCAGGATGTACTGTGTGTAGCTGCAGCTCCAGTGTCTGTCATGCCTACTCCGAGAACAAGTCAGAGGACAAGATGCAAGATCTAATTGCAAAAGAGAAAACAGCTACTACTGCTGGGACCCAAGTGAAATAGAATGGGACAAGAAAATTGGGAGTGAAGAACAGAGAGCTGAGAAGAGAATCTGCAGGGTACTAGCATAGACTGAAGTAGGACAGACCTAGTAGAGAGATGAGCAGCTAAATATGACCAACCAGGAGACAGAGGTGCCATCTCTGCTTGTCACCTTGGGACACTTCAGAATGGGCCCAGCAGGTAGGACCTGCCCTATCCAGTCCTGCTGCACCCACCACTCCAGCCTCAACCTCACCAGTGGCAGTTATCCCAGTGCTTAGAGAGAGAAACTGCCTGGACAAGCCAGTAAGAGAGTAGGAGAGAGCAGGAAGGCAAGAGGAAAAGGAGAGGAAAACAAGACACTTGATGTATAAATAACACAAATTTGACATGGCATCTAGAAACTGCTGAGATGGCTTCTAGAGGAGCTGCAAAGGGCTGGCTGATAGATGTTCCCATGGCTAGAAGACTGAGACAGTGAGAATAGAAATAAAAATAGAGATCTGATACACAAGGATAGTTACACAGTAGATGTCTAAGCTAGCTATCTACACTGAGATAAGAAAAGTCCTGTCCCAGAAATGGGTATTTCTCCCTATTGGGTCTAACGGATGGCTAGTTCAGCATAGATGTGCACATAGCATATGCAGAATGTTAGATAACACGACTCACTGTTTGGGCATTAAGGTAGACAGGGAAACACATTAGGAATAGCTGAAAAAGGAGAACAGGCTTCAGAAAAGGGCAGATGGAAGGAGAGCATTACGATGAAGTGGGAAAAGCAGAAGAGGTGGTATTGGGGTGAAGCAGAGCAGAAAGCTCACACCTTTCAAGAGTCTGGGATGTATGGCTCACTGCAGTTGTCTCAACGTGCCCTTCCTTGCCAGTGAATGTCTACAGAAAACCCTTGCTCTTTCAGGGCTTGTGCAAGTAGAGGACAGTAACTCACCACTGCTGTTGCTTACTGAGCCTGCTCTTCAGTGACCTTCCAAGGAGTTCGCTCTTACTGATGTCTATAGTGTATCTCAGCAGATTCTTACTACAAGATGGCTTTTTCCCCAGATTCCCAGTCAAAACAACATAGAAAAATACTTTCAGATTATACTAAAAGCAAGAAATGTATGCACTCAAAAACTAAGGAAAGCCACATCTCAGGTTTGCTGTTCCCTACTTACTAATATATATTTCTTAAAGTGGACTGAGACTATATTCTGATTCACCTAAAATTAGTGGATAAATTCTTACCTCAGTGCCACTTTGTAATGCCGAAATTTAAAAAATCTTGTGCATGTTTTGCACAAATACAGGAACTAGTTTTCAGGCAGATAGATTTTGTCGTGATGAGCACTACAGAAACTACTAATTTAGTTTTCAGCTCTGTTTCACAAATGTGAAGTAAATAGGATATAAGAAAACATAGGGAAACATGAAGGTAAAAAAACATTGATTAGATACTTGGTGCCCTGTGTAGTTCAGGGCATTTGTAGAAAAAGTATGTATGTGACTAAAATTTTATCAGCATGCTCTCATGAAAAGGGCTAAGCTACAGTTGCACTGGTAACCTTAATTATAGTACTTCTTAACCTCTTAGCTTGCAACCTCAATAAGATTTTCAGATGTTCCTGATGTACAATATGTATATATGTGCACCTTCTTATGGAGTGTGCTACGCCTTACTCTGCTGTTATTGTTTTGTTGGGAAATAGAAATTGTCTGAAAAAGAGAATCCTTAGCTTTGTTTTCCTTAGCTTTTGTTTACCTCTCTTTTAGATAGGAAAAAAAAAAAGTCAGATTTCTTGCAGGAGACAGAACATGCTTAGTTTAATGCAGAATTGCTTATCTGAAGATTAGAACAAAGACTAGTCACTTGGCAGCATTCCATCACCTCTTGAAAATAAGGCTGAAAACGTAAGCATTTAAAAACTTTTTGTTCAGCCCTGAAATAACACTTCTACTGATTTGGTCTGAAGACAGGAATATAAAGCAGTTAGGGTCCCTAAAACTGTAGTTAAACATGTAATTTCCATGCTCCATAAACATGTAATAACACACACACACATAAATTTCAGATGTCCTCTTAAGGTTCTAAACCTTATTGGGTGTAAAACTCTTTCAATGACCAGGATCTAGATCACCCTAACCAGCTCAAATCTGTAGTCAGTCTAATACAATAAAAGGGGAAAAAAATTTATCAGTCTATAATTAAGAATGAGAGCTACTTAAGACCTTCATTAGTGTGGTATGTATTTATGTTTGTCATAACTCTGCTAGGGTCACCATATTTATTCATGTTCCAGTTCGGGGTCCTATGCTGTCATCAAATAATCAGCAGATGACCTTGTAATGCCCTCTAAACCCTTAACCTACCCATCAGACCTGCTAGACCATCCCCTACTTCAAGAAGTTAAAGTTATTTCTTCTATAATAACTTTCCTGTTATTATTTTCATCTCTGATCAAAACATATGCTTGTACTTGCTAATTTTTGGTATAATCCATTGAATCCAATTTTTCCGCAGTATTAGTACTAACACATTTATTACACCTTTACCAACTTTATTAGCAAAATAATTCTTTTTCTTTTTCCCCCTGTAGCTCATATGCAAGGAGATATATCCAGAATTTCTTGTAAAAGACTTCAGTTTTCCTCCTGCCAGGAATTTAAATGTTCCTGCCTGACTCTCCATGACTCTCCTGCCAGAATTACTTTAGCTGGAACTGTTAATTTCTTATATCTTCATATGCTTTCCTTCCCACTCTTTTTCCAAAATTTGTCAGGAATATCATTGCAGAGTAAGCCAGCCCTAGGTTTTTCCATATTCTCTTTGGGACAGTGTTTTTGGTTGGCTACGATCCTGCGTAATTCAATTTACCAGTTCATAATGGTTCAGGTAGGAACCATAAAATCATCTCTTCAGATCTTTTCCAGTCTTTTCACCATTCTATGGTGCAGCTTCCATTTCATCATATACCATCATATCTATTTGCACCGTCTTTTCTGTTAATCAAGTCAGTATATGCTTACTTCATTGTCACCCCCATCAAGCGAAAAACATAAGTAAAATAAATAGATTGTGAAACTTCACTTTCAAGGACAAAGGTAAAAGCTGCCCTTTTAATTTAGAATTCCCTTAGGTGCAGATTGTTTCACTTTCCTTTCCTTAACACATAGTCTAAACATATTTAAAATTATTTTTCTTGCCATTTGTTCCCAGACTAGCAGCAGTGTGGGGACACGACTTCTGTGAGACCCTCTGATGTCTCTTTATGTTTCTGCTTTTTCTAGCCACTGGAGAAGCAGCAGCAGCATATAAAGAACTTTCATGTTCTTCTATCCAGGTACAGAGAAATAGATATCATGATTCTGCTTCCTTCTTTCCCATGCCTGAACAGCAGTTATGAACAGACTGGCTCTTCAAAAGCCACTGCTCTGCAGTGGTTGACAGGATCAGAGCTGTGCTCCAAAGAGATGACTACCGTTTCTCAGAGTTGCAGCACTGATGACAATATGAGCAAAACACTTGAACAAATTTTCAGAAAACTTACACATTTTTTTCAGCCAATTCTGAGTATTATGTGAGTCATACTTTTACATACATTTGGAATAAATATGAATAGCCTGCAAAAACTTAGACTGCTACAAGAGGAGTTTCAAGCTATTGTATAACGTTTGCATAAGGTTTCAAATTCAAGCATAAATGTTCTCTATGCCTTTGTGAAAAACAGTTACTTCAGGCTTTTAACTTTGCCCTGACCCAGCAATCATACACTTGTGGAAAGCCCTCTCAGATGAGATATTCTGCATGCACAGAAAATTTCATATGCATATATCTATTTCAGAAGTGCAGTCTTAGCTTGAAGACCATGAATATGACAATGACACTTTTTGTCTGAGAATTTTAATTATACATAGAGCATACATTTGAATACAGTGCAATATGTTTAACACAAATGTATATAAAAGCCCCATCTCTTTCTTTCAGCAAAAGTTCCAAAGCAAAAGTGTAAGTTGTCGTGGGATCCTCTTTCTAGATTTTAAAGGAAGACTGGAGAGTGTTATGGTCAATGATGAAATCTGTAACTAAGTGAGAATTCAATATGTATAATAAAATCTCCTATTTCACAGCTTCAGACTAGCGGATCAGGAAGAAATACTCCTTACATTTAGAGCATTACATATGTGAGGTTTATTCAACTAGGGATTATTTTTTCAAATTCTTCCTCTATGCCAAATGCAGGAGTCTGAAACTATAACTCGCTGCCTGTAGGTGCTGCAGACGTCAGCTATCCAGCTATTTTCTTCCTGCCATGCAGCAGACATGGAAAGCAGAGAATTTCCTGTGCAGCCAGACTCCCAGTGGCTTTCTTGTGGTCGCTACATGATACAGCTGTCCATCTGGCAGCCTTTCTAGCATGCTTATTTTAACAAGTTATGAATTAAATCCAAGGTCAATAGGATTACTCTACCATGCAAATGTTTTCTTGAATTTTCTAAGGTATAGTCTTGTACATGTGAGATTAAGAATGTATGCTTTACCAAGCTGTGGGTAGCTGCTTTCCTTTTTTTCTTCTTTCCATTAATGAAGGGTGCCTTGCAAACATATGATCATGAAACTGCACTAATTATGGAATTAGTTCCAATTTAATGTCTGGTTTATCATAGACCTATTTATGAATAGACCAAAAGCTGTTCTGGCAAATTAGCAGGAAATGGGAAAAGAAATATCAGTATGAGCTTCATAGCTATTGGCACCAACTGTGCCTTACTTATGCTCTACTTTAATGATGTTGTTTTATTTTTCTCATAGAAAAAGCAGGTATAAGAAGCCTCTAAATTTCATTGAGCTATTAAGTCCATGATAAAAATAACATTTAGCTAATGTTCCCTGTTTATTTCGGAAATAGAATAGTGGTGCTTTAGGATCATTAAAATCCTTTAATAAGTTTTGCAAAGAAATTATGGAGACATCTTTAGCACATGTGAAACCTTGTTGACCATCATACATAAAAAAACACAAAGCTATTAAGCTATAATTCTATTCTATAAATCAGCACAATGCATTTGGGTCTTTAAAATAACAAGCAAATTACTAATTGGCAAGGTTTGAAAAAACTGATTTTTCTTCTGAGCTATTTAGGATGCAACTCTTGTGGTTTAGTTTCCTCTTTGCTGGGTAAAAGTAATTTCAACAGATAAACCTTAGGTGAGCAAGATATCTTCATAGTGTTTTGCCAAGTGTGGCCAGGGTTTGATCACATAGTTTCTATTTACTCCTACCGAGATAACAAATCTTTCTGTTTACTATTCCAATAGTATTAATACTCACCCTTGTTCATATCCACCTGTATCTTGTAGTCCTGTAGATTTGTAGTTGCTTTTGAAGCACATGCTAGGTGTACCAAGCTGTGTCACGGTTGCTGGCAGCCTATATGCATGGTTTTCCTTTGCATGAAAACTAGAGAGCAAGGCAAAATTAGAGCAGGCAATGGGAGTGTATGCAATGGTAGCAGGTTGCAGATATCACAGGTAGCTGGAATGTGCCAAGCTCTATACTGACTAGATTCCAAAGAAAATGCTTGGTTAGCTCCTTGCTTGATATAGTGTTTTGGTCTACAGATTTAGCGATTGGAAACTGCCTTTATGTAACTTTGAAATATAAATTTTTGCCTTTCAAGGGGAAGCTGGCAGAAATGTATCACATCTATTGGGGAGGAAGAGTCATTCCCTGACGGCTGGCCAAGGAACAGCACAGACAGCAGCTGCAGAGGCAGCTGGAATTGTCACCCTCACAGATGGAGTCAAAGTGCTTGGCTACAGCTGAAATAGGGAATGAATGAAAACAGGAGGAAATTAAAAACTGGTAAAAGGCAAACTGAAAGCTTTATATTATCTAAGAAGCTAATTTTAGTGCCCTAGAAACTGAGCCATAAGTATTAGCATCCTAATAACATCTGGAGATTTCCTGCATACTCACGTGTAACGCTGCCTTGGGGTTATCTTTAGGTTCCAGAGAAAACTGTACCATACTGCAGAAAGCATAGTTTTCTTAAATAGGATTGGTATAGAGACAGAAATATATTTAAATATATATTTATATATTTTTTTTTTTTTTTTTTTTTTTTTTTTTTTTGTTGACAGGTGAGAATAAATAGTGAAAAACATGAAGTTTGGACCAAGTGCTTTCAAATTTCACTGGCATGGTCTTTTAAGAGGTTGACCTTATGGTGCCCTAACAGAAGATGCACTTAAAAGAACATAAGAAATGTTAGATTAGATTAGACACACATCAGTGGCCCATCTCTGATAGTGGCCACCAGCAGACATTTAAAAGAGTATAAAAACTAGGAAGGCGTATCACAAGCCTTTCTCCGGCACAGTCTCATAGTATTCATTAATTTAAGGTCTACTAGTCTTAAATTACAAAGTCTCTTTTCTACAATTTCCAGAATCTGATTTGCTTGCCTCAGTGCCTGGTTATTATACTCATTTTAGATTGAATTATTGCAATTGACTTGAACAAGGTACTGTAACCAGTATAACAGAGTGGGAATTGGAACCTCTGCTTTCTCCTTAATTTTGTCACTGAAGAGTAGAAACTATGTGAATTAGAAAATCAACTTGAAGCATAAATTTGAACTAACATTTGTTAGCAGCTTAGTAAGCATAAGTACTTGTACTAAAATTCATATTTTTTCAACACAAGGAAATAAAGTAATATAATATCTCATTGACCTAATGGGAAGATACGAGTAATCTTTTCCATTTCAGATATTTCTCATAGTTTCATAAAAATGCTATGAGAAAGCAAACTTCATGTCAAAGGGTGTAGGCCTAGCTATGTCAGATATAGATGTTTATGTTGCTTACATGACATCTGCTAAAATAAAAAGAAGAAAAGGATATATAATATGTAAGTTCACACTAAGACAATGTGCTTTTGGGGAAGATGATATTAAAGGGAAAGGGAGAAATACAATTTCTGGATAGGTATATTACCAGGGATTAAATATGTACTCCAGTTTTGAATATAGTTATCTTCTTTCTAATCTCACTGTTTTTCCATGTCAGTCAGAGCCTTATTAAAATTTTTTTTTTCAAAAATGGGAATTTACACATGAATTCACAGAAAATTAAACACCTATGTAAGAAAGTCCTGAAAATTATATAATCTCTCTATGAATAATTTACATTAAAAATGTGTTTGAGAATGTTATGAGTATTAATATACATACAGTCAGCTTTTAAAATTAAAGTTTTTTTTTCAAAGAAGTGTGATAATTATGAAATAGCTGTACTTGTCAATAAGTCTACAAGTCAGTCAATTGATCACCTACCTAAATGCATGTGAATTAGTTTTGCCAAGAAATACTTCAGAGATTCAGTTCTCAGTAGTTTTGCTTCATCTCAAGGTTGGTTTGGACAGCTAATCTGCATTTTCCAACTACTGTCTATAATAGAACTGATATCTGATGCTGAGTGCCATGTCTTTATGAGACGAGTGATCCTAGTTAAGAAAAATGTTATCCAGATCTGTCCCTATGAAACAAGACCTACTGCGGAGGCACAATATCTTAACTTCAACAGTGAAACTGATCCTACCTAATTATTACTATGAACCTCCAATTTAGTGTGCTCTTAGAATTATTGTTGTCCCACAGGTATAATAACAGGTACTAGCATTTAAAGTTCTTGTATTTCCCTCATGTGTTTAGTGCACATAAACTTAACTGTCTGTTCATCCATGATCCATCATCTAGCTCCCTGTAAGAAATATACTCCTCATTTTGGCCTCAACTCTGCAGAAAGTGGATTTTGGATGAATTATCTGAGGGCACAAGGAGCTCCTCTTCCTACTCAGTGAAGCATCAGGATAGCAGAGGAGTTCAAGCTGCTGGGCTTGTATGAAAAATGGCTGATGCTTCTGCAGAGCTTCACCCTGTGGGGCTCTTTCTCAAATCATAGCCTACAGACAGGATACTCATCCAGTTTGCAGCCTGAGACAGTCTGGCGATCTGAAATGGCATAACCAAAACCTCTCCAACATCCTTACAGATAAAGATAGACTCCAAAATCACTCATTCGACAAACAGATGAACAGGAATTCCACTGAATTTTGTTTTTGATGGACAAATAAAACTACTTAAAACATTCTTTTCTAGATTGGTTTTAATACTGGATTAGTAGCTCATTTTAAATTGGACTTATTTTAAGTAGCAGTAGTTACCCAAAGATGACAACGTAAAGAATTTTGTTCCCCTGGAATATTAAACTAGAATCCATAACAAAATACCTGACAAAATGGCAGGTCAACAGACAGCAGAATCTGTGCTATTTACAGTTTTTTCAAACAAGTGCAGTGCACTTCTGCAAACATTTTGGCCTTTGCATATTTAGATTTCTATGCTTCACACATTGATATGCTTCATGTAGCACAGCTTCTGCACACCATCAATTAATGCTCCTTTTCCTGGTTTCTAGTCGGCAGATTTCCACTGCTGTTTTGTTTCCCTGTTTCAATGGAGTACATGTTAATTTTACAGTAAATGCCAGTTTACATTAGCTCAGCTGTCCTCATGACATAATTTGACTTGAAGTTATGCAAATTACTTCTTCCCAGATATCTCTGATTAGCTGTAAAAAAATGTTCCTTAATTAGTCCAGAGATAATCAGGGAGAAATCACAGTTGATTAAATATGCTGAATTTGCTTCTCACATCTGAATTGCAGTATTTCCTGCCCCACGACCTGTAAGCACTCTGTGGAGTTTGCACCTTTCCTTCTCTTGAAAGCACTTCAGCTCACAGCTTCCTCAGATCAAACCATCCTTTTTTATATGGATGCCATCCAGACAGCTCGGAAGCCCTGCTGACAGTCTGAGTGAAACGCCAACCAGGAGCAGTGCAAATCCTGCCTATTGCTGAAGACACAAACGAGTAAATCTTCCTGGAAATGCCTAAGTGTCAGAATGCTTCACAATTGGCAGCAAAGAAAGCTGGCACAAAAGCAGTCTTTTGATTAAAATGGCATTGTCACTGATATCAGAGTGACAATTTTAGAGGCCAGTAATTTATGCTGTATTTCCAGAGGAGCTTTGCTAGCCTGCCTCACTCTGAACTCTTCTTGTCCTTCCATGATGACTCAGTAACTTACCATAACCTGTTTTTCAGATAAATAGGGAAAAGGGCACCTCAGAAGGTTCAACATTCAAATTCAATTTGAGTAAACAGATAAATGTTTAAAGGTTTATTCAGAGTTTAGTTACCATGACATAAATACATCTTGAGACCTAACAGGACTGGCAACCTTTTCTACATTGTCCCTAAGCATTTCTCCATATAGAGTGCCTTGCAGGGGTAAACAGTAGGTTATGCACTTCTCAGTAAATCTCTCTGCTTTGAAAACAACATTATTGGCTGATATTTGCTGTAAAAGTAAGAGGAATGATAGCTGAACTGGAGGTCATTTATAGCTTAAGAACTCCAGAAAGAAAAACAAACACACAAAAATCACCAGATGTGGTTTTATCTTGTGAAATATAATTTCTTAAGAAATTTCCTAAGTACTTTTTTTCCAAGAGGATGGAATTTAAACTTCAATCTTTAATTCAGATTATGTCTATAGTTCTTCCTAAAGCTAAGCATTCTTGCTAAATTTGAGAAAACATAAAAGCGGAAGAATGGAAATAGAGATATTTCAGGTTAAACATGAATTGAATTGCAGATTTGATGAGACTGAGAGCTCAAAAAAGAAATTTTAATGACATGGCAATAGCAAAAGGAGAAAGGTTTTGAACCTTATTATGGAGGTCTGTGCAAGATAAAAAAGAAACTTTTTAAAATTTTTAGAATTAGAAATCTTGAGAATAAAGAAAAAGATATATGATAAAGTTCTGCTTTCATTTATGCTAATGTAAGTGTGGAATAGAGACATCACATTTGAATATTACACAAACATTGTACCAAGACATTATTGTAGTACTACCAAGAATCCTGATATTACTGTTTTGGGAAGAAAATACTGGTAAATATTCTTTGGGCTGTGAGTGGGAATTATCTTCTTTCACTTATCTATTCTCTTTATTTCCTTATTGCTGGGGAATGATCTGGAAAAATTAAGGCCTATTCAGAAGAATTTTGTATTAAAATATATGCAATACAAAGTGGTCCTATATCCTCTCTCACACACTACCTATGAAATTTTACAATCTGTGCTATGGAGAAAAGCAGTGTCAAGGATAGAATAGAACTATAAAGCAGATTCCATAAAACAATAGCATACAATTTTGAGATTCCCTATTATCATGTTTACTATCATCATGAAACTATGGCATCATAAATATAGCTCCCATCATCTACCCCATCTATCCAATTTAATCAAATATTGTCTTGGTTTTGGTCACGTTCTCATATGGAAATGAAAAACTGAAGACAATTAGAAGTTATCCAAGTATATATTTGATCAAAATCTGTGATAGAATTTAAAGACATCTATCAATATGTCAAATTATTCACTTTTTTTTTTTTTTGACAAGAATTAAAATCTAGAGAACAACTAACCCAGATCACACACTTCATTTTAACAACTCCAGTACTATTTCCTCTTCTCCTAGTGATGTAGTGCAGCATCTACAGAATCCATGAAGGATACCTTTATTCCTAGAAAGGCTTAAGTATAGGAGTGTTGTCCCATATCAGAAGATTAAAGACAAGGGGAAATATCCCTGAAGCCCTTTGTATTTCAGAATCTATCACAGGGACACATCCCAGCCACTTCAGGGGCATCACTGAAATAGAAAGGTTAGTAGCGGGAGGACAAAAGAACTGCAATTTCTTCCCAGGCCCTTAGAACCCCACTGGCTCTTTTCCTAAAGGCTCCCTATGTAGAAGTACAATACATTTTTGGTACTAGTGTTAGAAATGATTCAAATAGAAATGCCCACCACGGTGGAGTGAAAGTGAAAATACGATTTTGAATCTTGTCATTGAGGATGATGATACATCTTTGACCTCCATCTAACTGCGACTAACATGGCACAACAATATAGTGCCTCCACAAGAGAGTACTTTGTCCATGCCAGAAAACTGTCTTGAAAACACTACATTATTTTGAACCCCACAAAACACCCTTCCTTACTTGTGATCTTTCACACACTGCATATTCACTTTCATACCACAAGATTTTCACTCAGTATGGATGGATGTGCTTGAGAAGCGGGAAGGAAACTGGTAGCAGTGTCCAGAGAAGTTTGCTTTTGGACTCAAGTTCATTTATGGGATACATTTTCTGAAGGACTCATTTTTGTGTCAATCAAATAAAAAGGTCCTGTGGCCTCAGATATGAACTAAACAGAGGAAATGGGTTAAAGCTGCATTTGTCCCTATCACAAAGTGATTTATTCTAATGGCATGAAATTTTTCACAGCCCAGTAGTTTACTTCTATAAAAATCTCAAGACCAAAGCATCCTTAGCCTATACAAAAATGTTAAAGCAAAGCCAAAACATTTAATGTCAAAGCAGGAAATATCAATCTTACACCAATGTTTTGCAACACGATGATTTTAATTCCATTATAGCAAATGCCTGTCCTTGATGTGGTCATTTTTATGACACATTTTACTGGAAAGGGAAGGCAGTTGTTCAAAGAAGTCTTAAAGACACAGAAAATGAACTGTCTCACCCAGCCAAAGAAAAGGGAGGCTGTACTGCTGCTGATATATATAACTGTATGTTAGTGCTCACCAAGGTCAACAACAAAGCTCCTATGGAGCTTTATTTGTGTAGACTCAGGGGGTTTATTGTTCAAATACATTCTTTTCACTCAGAATTGTTCTTTTCACTCTGACAGGTTGCAAGAGACATTGCTTTGCATAATTGTATGATTATTGAGTTACTAAGACAGACAAAGGTGCATATGCATCATCAGGCATTTATTGAGAAAATATAGAACTTGATCTCACTATTAAAATTAGTTCACTTCCTGAGCATAGGCCTGAATAAAGCACTCAATCAATAAACTTTTTTTTTTTTTCCTTTCTCCTTATCCTTTGTACATTTCTGGGCAATGATGACCCATGTACATCCACTACTTAATTTACTATGGATTTTTCAATTCATTAGCTATTGTCTTTGTTCAAAAATTTGAGTTTCCCACTGTACATATCCATTGGCTAAGTTCTGAAAGATAACAATCTAGATTTTTCTTTATTCTTTCTTTATTCACTTCCATGTTTATGACTTCAGTCTCTGAAAATTTGGTCTATTAATTTTTTATACACAATTTATTCTTTAACAATGTAGTTTTAGAGCACGCACAGGGAATGGTGTAAAGCAGAAAAGCCTTCAAACCAGTGAAAATTTGGAATTATCCCACAAACTCAATAGTTTTCTTCACAGGAGATCAGCATGAGTGAGAGAAACTGGCCCCAAATAACTACTTTCAAAATGATTTTTAAAAAACGTATAATACATACACAGATCAATCCAAGAACCAGTTATCCAGAGGACAAGTTGCTGTTTCTGTGTTTTCTGTTCATAGAGGTGAAGCACAGAGGAATGTACTTGGCAAGCGCCTTTTGAAAAAGGAACATTTGAAAAATATCTTTTATTGCCTGTCTTTTGCCTTCCTACATCCTTTGGGTTTTATACCACTCCCTCCCCTATCCTTCCTCCTCCCTATCTTCTGATCTGCATCTCCTAGGTTCTCTCTGTTCTGACAATGATAAAATTCCTTCTGGTTTACTTTACTCCCTTCTCTTCAGCTGATCTCTAATCTTTCTCAGAGTTGATATTGCTGATTTTTTCCTTTTACCCATGTGAACATACAAGCAGTCATTGAATATATAACCTCAGAAGCCCTATTTTGTTTTCAAAGTTTTCTGGATTTCCTCGTTGCTTCTCTCTTTGACTAGCCTCCTTCCTCCCCTGTCTTTAATTAGACATAGAACTTCAAGGTAGGAAATGGTCTAAAGCAACTATGATAAAGTCCTTGACTGAGGAACAGTTTGGTTCAGAACATGAAGTCAGCAGGAAGATTTAAGCTAAAAATGAAGTGAAAGTGCTTTACTTTTTTTTTTTCTTCTGTTATTAACTGTCATTGTTTTTGTTTCTGATGCCTTTTGTTTGCTATCTTTTACTGTTAGTAAGGAAAATACTAAATGATAATAGTAATAAAAGCCACTAAAATTCTTGATATTTGTACTTCAAGTCCTTAAATAATAGAAGTTGTCTACATTAAATTATTGTTTCAATGTATGCAAATTTTAATGATCATTTTTAATGATGTTTCTGTCAGGATCAATATCATTCCTCTTTTATTATAAGCAATACTTATATCCATCCTCTAGTCATGCTTTATGCATGTTCTTAACTAAAATTGCACCACTCATTTAATGACTATATATATACTGTTAAAAAAAAAAAAGAAAGGATTTATTCCAGACTTCCCCTTCTTAAATAAAGCTTCCAGTTATTCAAAGTGAGAATCTGAATTTTAAGTTCATTTTTGGCTGTTGAGTAGTTAGTTTGAAAACAGATGCTGTTACATCTCTGCAATTTCAGTACAGAAATTAGCAAAGCCACAGGTCTGGTAGGTGTGGAACTCTGACAATATTTCCTGACAATCACAAATATTACACTTTTTCCTCTATAGCTCACAGTACAGAAAGCACTTGTTTAAGTAGCTGACAAAACTTTAGTTTAACCATTAATTTAGACGAGAAGACAAGTTATCTATGAATCAGAGTATAGTCATGAGAAACACTGAAGTAAAATGGTGTTTCTACACCACTTCCACTACAGTGGCCACAGTATAACTGGACACAGTCACTGGACTCATTAGGTGCCTAATGTCACACAAATGCTTAAATGGCTTGCTTGATATTGAACTAAGCAATACCTTTAGCTATTCATCCTAAGCTGCTGAAAGACACAGAACTCTGAAATTTTGGGTTGTGAGTAATTTAAAGGGCAAGAAAGAAAACTTATTACTTCATACATAGGAAAAAGAATTTTAAACTGGTTACAAGATCAAACACATTTAAGAAAGGTTTCTTTCCTACAGCATGTCACAGTACTTCTAAGGGACCTGCGAAACTGGATTAATTTCCTTAACAAGATTCATTTCATTATTTTTGATTGACTTCTAACAGGGAAATTAAAATAACCTGTGCCTGTCCATGAATGACTTCTGATTTGGCAAAAAAAATCTGCCCTCAATTCTCATTTTCTATTTCATGAAATGAGGAACATGTAATTATAGACGTATTAAGATATTTGATAATATTAAGTTATACTAAATTGTAATTCTGGAAAAAGTATTAAAGCATTCCTGGTAAGGCTTGCAGATGACAAAGCTGATCTGAAAATAGCTGCCTGGATCAGATGGCAAACTGCTTCCAAAAAGTGAGGCAAAGAGCTACTGATTTTCATTGGATCCACAGGATGACTGTTTCCTGTTATGAAATGGTTGTGTCTAATGCCTGAGCTACTCACTATTCCAGTACAGATCTGTTTAATTTTTATCAGAGTTTCCACACACTGTGTGTCCCAAGACATCTGTTTTTTTTTTTTGAAACAAAATGTATGATGAACAAATAAAAGATATTTCTCCTTACAAATGTTACTTGAAATAGAGCTAAGTACATTCCTGAAGTAGATCACAGGTATACGATGCAGTGCTGTGTCCTGGCAAACACTGATTCTGAAAAGAATGTGGGAATCCCGATGGATAAACAGTTGTTTATGAATCCTCAGTGCAAAGCTGTGGCAAAGAGGACTTGAGCACTCCTTGAATGTGAAACAGGGATATTAAGAAAGAGAAGTGCTAGACTCTCGTATACACTACCGAAGAGACTGGCAATGTTAAGTTGTATGTCGTTATGACATATGTGCTTCAATGGAATACTAAAAATCTAGGGAGTACACGGGGAGGGTCAGAAAAGAGATACAAATATTGTTCCAGAAAATGTATCTCAAAGTGAAATGGTTTACCAGAAAGAAGAGATGATTTTAAATCAATCTATGTACTTTTCTGGACAAAAGAAATCTGCTATTTACATCGATTTAACAAAAACCACTGTAACAGTCAGTGGTAAAAAGCTAAGGCTACAGAAATTCAAACTGCAATTAAGGTATGTATTTTTTAAGAGTTGTCAGTT
>JAVCKT010031281.1:3964-14922 GCA_032273925.1 Rhynchotus rufescens | reverse complement strand
CAAAGCATGAGGTTAAATCTCTATTAGTTATATCGGATGTGTAATTAGAAATATCTTCCTACTTAAGCTATGAGGTGGTGAGGTTCACATAAGGATTTGAGGCCAAATTACCTGGACTACATTGTACAGGAATCCTTCAGGCTTCAGAGGCTATGAAACTAAGACCCTTGTAACCTTTCAGTCCATTTTTTAGGGACTGGAAGAATCATCTTATTATAGCATTCGCTTTGACAGTTTTAGCTCTGAAAGGTACTTGGCGATGAGGAGCCAAAAATCCAAACAAAAGGGAGATGTTCACAGGCTCCAATGAGTCGGGGAACCATAAAGGGAGGAAGGGGTAACAGCAATCCATGGTCTCAAAAGTAGTGTCAGTTTCTATGGCATCAGTAACAACGAAAGCTTGGCTTGCAGTTCATTGTTATTAGTGCTGTTTAAAAACTGCTGTTCACTAGTAATATTCTTTCTAAAAGTAATTGGAAATAAAGGGCCAGCACTAACATACTCTTAAAAATGGGCACTTCAGGGTGCAGCTACTGAACTTGCCATCTGTCAGACACTGATGCACTATCCCCTTTGAGGAAATGAATAAGAAAAGATATCAGAGTTGGAGTCTAAACTACAAACTCATAAGGATTGCAGTCTGCTCCCCATTGCAATTGTTAATTTCATTAGCCCAAAACTAACTTCATTAATTTTGCATTTAAGAATGTGCAGGTAGCAACCAGCACTGGCCGTGGTTCAGGCACAGGTTTAAGAGGATGAATGACCCAAATGATATTTGAAGCTGAGCATATGTTCACACCTGTTGCTGAATCAGTGCCATGCAAAGGAAGCTAACCAGGAGGCAGCCATGGTCAAAGGGAAAGACAAAGTGATCAACTGAAAGTTCCATTCAGGTTTTCAGTTTTAGAATTCCAGATAGATTTTAGGGATTGCTGGAACATGGAGGTTTTTTTCTAAGGAACTTGACCTAAATGTCCATGCAGCTCACAAGCCAAATTCTCCTGTACTGTGACTATTGCAGTAAGAGTTCATGTTACACACCCTCTTTCGTTTCCTAAGTTATTATTAGCACAAGGAATTTCCGTCTCCTCCTCTGCTTGAAATCCCAGAATTTATATCTAATACTAGAGAGAGAAAAAAAAAGCCCTGTCCTACAACACTTCTTTGTTGTTTAATCTCAACAGGACTATTTGCCAAGAGCCTGTTTTACCCTTTCTCACGTTTTCAGGCCAACTTTAATCTCCAGCTTGCAATGTCTGCTCTGATTTTATGACTGGAAGCTTCTCCAAAGCTGTCATTCATTCCAGCGTCTGTTGTCTGTCTCAGCCTCAGGAGCATCCTGCTTCTTTCGTCTGCTCTCTTCTGATGGTGCTTTATTTAATTGAAGATAGATTCTCATTAAGCTCATTAAGGACCTGGAACTTCTTGCAGTAAAAACATTTTTTTTTTTTCCTTTTCATGATGACATGTATCTTCCACTTATGACCTGATCTTGATCTGATTAAATTCAGTGGCAAAACACTATTGTGTTTAGAAGGAGACAGCTCCTATCTTTGGAGAATGCTGAAAGCAATTCACTACAATAAAATGTTTAAGCTACTTCTAAACCAAAGCTCAATGGAAGATATTTTAGCGATGCGAATAAAAAAAAAAAAAAGAAAACTATAATTTAAGTATATTTGTCTTCGAATCCTAAAGCTCCTAAGTCAGCCTAAGGGCACAATTCAGATAGTCTAGGTATTGTACTGCCTAAAAATTAGGAGTATGGTCACAGTAAGGTGATTCAAAGAATGGAACTTATGTGTCTCTGCTCTGCATGCTATTGACAGATAAGTCTAAGCTGGTGAGACTCTGTGCCTGAGAAGGTAATTAAAAGAAAGTAAAAATATGCTGAGGGAGTCACCCGAAAACAGTAGGAAAGGCTTGATAGTGGGAGTCTGAACTCTCATCTTTGTGCTCTAAGAGGGAACCCACATTTTTTTCATGTAGTGGGTCTATTTACCCATACAGACTTGTGAAGGAGCCTCAGCAGGAAGAAGGGCAACTTTTCTAGACAAGTCTATGCCCCAAATCTCTGTCCTTAGCAGATCTTCATCTCTCGTACTTTCTAGATATGATGCTTAACAAATAGTCCATTTGATGCCACAATAGTTTGTACCAAAAAATCAGTGGATTCTGAATGGCCAGAGACACGGCTTTTGAAGTCAGCTCCATACTCCCACCCCCTAAGCCTAATTCCTCTCTCATTCTTGTGGCTCCGCTCTTTGACCTGCTTATTACTTACCAGGTGCTGCAAAATACTCTCCAATGTCTGCTACAGAATTTTATTCACTATATAGAATACTATTTATAAATACTATTTACTATATTTATATACTATATATAGATACAATTTATATAATACTATAAATACTATTTATTCACTATATAGAGCCTAGTTGCCTAATTACAGCTTTCTGAATCACCCGAACAGAGCCAAGCACAAGAGTTTTAAGCATTGAGATGATACATTGAAAAGACCAAAGTGATGTTGATGTCTCTGATTTTCACTTCTGTTGTTTAAAAGAGGAACTGTGATTTACTTCTTCAAATGCTATTGTGAGAATAATATCAATAATTCTGATAAACCACACCCATTTCAAAGAAAAATGTGGAAAAAAATCATTAAAATTCACTATAAGCTTTACAGGATAGCTTAGGACACCAACAAACAATCAAAAAGGTGGAGATTATTTAACCAAAATTGTCCTTGTCCACTGGTTTTAAAAGAACAATCAAGTGGAACATCCATCTTTCGATCCACAATAATAATAAGATATTCTCTTCCTGCACAAAATCCATTTTGATGGATTCAAACCTTCCACATGAAAGCAACGGAAGAAAAAGAGTCCCATCAGATTCAGAAATTCTCAGGCAGGCCTACTTTACATGGACAAAACTCTGCTTGTGGGGAGGAATGACAGAAATCCAGGAATAAAGGGGGTAAAAACAATAGTGAAATCATCTTAATGTCAAGGTAGTTCACTACCAATTTTAGAAAGAAGACAGCTCTATTGACCTTCTGATGATTTCAATTCAGAGGGACATGACAATTGCCTTTCTATGTGTCTAATAGTACGTAAATGTTAAAGCAAAAGGCCATTTCTTTGAGTGCTGACAGTTATACAGATGGATTTTCTTAACACAAAGGGGCTGCACTTACGAGATACTTATATGGAGATATATTTTGCAATGTTAATCCTTTTTTATATTAATTGAGTTCTCAGTGCAACAGGCAACATGACTCATCTTACACACACATCTGCTTTTTATATTGATGTTAAGAGCTGAGGAGAAAAAAAAATCTTTATGGTCTATATGCATAAATTTACTGTTTCATAGTATCATTACAAAGTACGATCCCTTGGGGTAAGTTACTTAATATTTCTCTGTTATCCTCTACCACAGCTGTAGGATTTAATTCTATCAATCTCCATCTGAATGATGAAGGAGAAGGCAAATATCTTGCCATCATACTTTTTTTCCAACTGTTTTCCACATTCACTCTTATATTCAGATCCCCTTTCTTCCTAAGGGAAATTTTTTTCTCAGCTCTTGGCATGTTCACAGGAGGCTGCCATGTTGCAGAATGATGTCTGATGTTAAAGATATGGATGTGATATTTTTACAAACTGTCACTAATATCATACTTCCCTTGCTTTGTGTTTGAAATGAATCATAAAAGGGAGAATTTGCATTTCCTCAAATGCAAAAAACATACCACCAAAACTGAAATTGAATGGCATATGTATGTCTGCTAAACATTTATTTTCAAAGTATTGCCTTGTTAATTCCAATACAGAAACTCCTTACTTTTAGTCTGTATTATCCACAGAAAATCAACCACTTCAAATTCCCCTGTATCTTTAAAACAAAGTTTAAGCTAGAGACATTGTTGTAACCTTTAGTGAGTGTTGCTGCTCAACAGCATGAGAATAAGCAATAAAACTACTCTGGGAATAAAGTTTAGGTTTTATTTTTCAAACAGATATTCAAATTTACCTAATGTAAATACATGTTCCTAAGAGGAGGGAAAGAAAAAAAAAAGCATTATCTCCTCCTTCTTCACCAAGAATACAATCCTTTCTGTTCATACATTCGTTTTTTTTTATGGGTGTTACCATATGATAGAATGTCCTGATCACAAGCTTCATCAGAGTTCAGTTTTACAGATGAGTGCAGAGAGCACAAGAGGAACTCTGGGAGCCTGTTGGGAGAATTAAGATGTTTCATCCCTCTTGCTTCAGCTTCCTCAGCAAATCTTGCTCTACAAGACTTGAGATTCTCTTCATAACACTTTGCAAACCAATGACCTTTAAATCTTTTCCATGCTGACAAGCATTCCTAATGAAAGAGGCCAGCTTCATTTCAGGGAATTTAAGCAGAGGCTCACATAGGAATTGTGGCACTTCAATTTCTTTTTTGGCTGCATTCATATACTTAACTCTAAGGGGATTCACAGAAATGCTGCTTTGTTGCTATCACACTTCAGCACAGACACCAGAAGTTTTCAACACAAAGCTTAAGCAGATGCCTCAAGTTTTGCTACTGTGCATGCTAAGACAGGCCACCAAGCTGACAGAGCTGCATGACTCAGTGCCTAAGGCTGTTAGGAGCTCACAGCTTAGGCATTCCTGTACCAAAGTCCCCTGAGGTCTGATCTGGTAAGCATCACAGCACACCTAATGCATCCTGACAGCATGAAGGTCACTACAAAGCACCTAAGCCACAGTTATTCCTGCTTATAAAAAATGGTATTTCAGGTTCCCTTCCTTTCCAGAGCTGCTCAATTTTTAAAGACCTTACCCAGCAAGTGAGAGTTGCTAGTGAAGTGACAAAGATATGCTTCTGGGATTTCTAGCCAGTTACAGGGGCTTTATCTAACTTTGCATTAAAGAAAACAATGATTGATTCAGTCGTATCTAGTCAAAAGGATAAATTAAACAGTGTGTTCCAGTCGTAAGTGCTAAATTTACGCAGCACATTTCTCCTGGCATTTCTGCTTGACTAACATCGAGTCTTTCGTGCTCCCTGTTAGGAAGCCATATAAAGGAAACTAATTCTCCTCAGTCACTGTGTAATATATACATACATCCATAGGTCCATATATATGTAACTTTCCTATGTTAATTAACCTGTAATTGCAAGAGTTACCACATTCTGCATGAAAACACTGAATAGGCTTTCTGAATCAGAAACTATGCCTAGCTTCAAGTAGTCTAAGTTTCCAGCGTGGGCATGATTTCACCCTGCTACTTTTTATGAACTCTTAGGCTTCCAGCACTCAAATTCTATAACACTGGGTCGGTGAAGAGGATTCACTACCTCCTCCCCAGTTAAAAACAAGAAGTCTGTGAGATTAGAATGTGATGAATCAATTGCAGAGGTTCATCACCGGCGCAAAGTAGTACAGATATTTTTTTATTTTATCATTGGAGGGAGTCTGAAATTCTGATATATGCACTGCCTTTGGAACTTTATATATTGCTTAACTTGCCTTGCAAAAAAACATGTTTTTGCAGTGCTGTCTTTTAACTATGTGTTACTTCACACTTTGACTGTCTGATATTGCTTGGAAAACACAAGATTCAGGTTAGCTGCAGTCTCAGCTGAGCTTAAAACATACCTGCAGGGATTCAAAAATAAGACATTACATAATATCACTCTATTGGGGGCTGGCCTCTGTTCAGTGGTGACCACTGATAGAACTAGAGGAAATCGCCACAAACTGAAGCACCGAAAAATCCACAGTAACTCAAGGAAAAATATCGTAACAGTGAAGGTGACAGAGCACTGGAACAGGCTGCCAAGAGAGGTGGTGGAGTCTCCTTCTCTGGAGATCTTCAAAACCTGCTTGGATGTCACTCTGTGCCACATGCTGCAGGTGACCTTGCATGTGCAGGAGAGTTGGACTAGATGATCTCTAAAGGTCCCTTCCAATCTTAACTATTCTATGATTCTATGATTAGATGTCTTCTGTCATCTTCTGCCACCACTGTCTTTAGTAATCCTCTTCAAATTCTATCATTTGACTCATGAATTTATTTATATATTGGATCATGCAGGTAAATCAAAAAAAAAAAATCTTTCAGGACATATTATTTCCTAGACTTACTCTAGTCTTGTTCCTGCATGGTCTACTTTCCAGTTTGCCTCCCTCTAGCACACTAGTAAACACTGAACAAGGTCACAAAGAGTAACAGCTATTAAAAAACATTTCTAACCTGTTGGATCTGACACCATAAAGAAAACAATTTGAACAAATTACTTGCCTACTTTCACTGCTTTCCCTAAAAAGGCAGGATTCTTGTGTAAGATTTTCTTACTCGTCGTTTATTTTGAGAACAAAGAAAATCACTTATGATTTATATTAAAAACTCTCATATGTTCAGTATAATCCTCTGTCATCCTTACTCAGCTGAAAACAGTTCAGATGTAGGTCAGTGAGTACACAATAATATCTTTCAAACCTCTCAGCTCTATTACCAACAACTCACCTGCTTGTTTGTCAGCTGGTCCTTTGTTGTCTGCAAACTTATTTTCTATGTTCTAAAGCAAAAAAAGACATACTTTACCAGGAGCTGATTAAGTCTGTCTCATTCATCATTCCTAGTTTTTGAGGCTTCAATTTCTGGTTACTTCTAGTGCTTCACAACATATTAGTAAGAACTGTCACATCACAAAAGATATATTCTTCAAGTTTTATCATATATCTAAATAATTCTGAATCTCAGATATGCAGTGAGACCTGGATAAAGGATTTAGGAAAGTAGAGTTTCTAAAATGTCATCCACGTCAATAGTCATTTCACTGTGCCATTTGCTGTGAGTAACTCGGTTTTACTTGTTGTATGTTAGCCAATCATCCATTTTTTAAATATATTGACTGTATTAAAAAGGAAAAAAAAAAACTTTAAAACTTCATAGAGCAAGTATATTGTCATTCTAATAGTCACGCCTAGTGAAATGGCTCTCCCTCCAAACATGTAGGAGCTGTATGTTTACTCGAACATTCCCCATATTCCACAGTCAGCTCAATAAATGTCACTTGCATAGAAACCATTAAAAAAAGGCACAGTTATTTAAAATCCTACAACTATGTATGTGTGAAGTAGAACTTATTCTCTGGGAGATTTTCTACTCCACAGCATGATACTCTGCTGATTACACCATGGCTGTTCAGCTGTGAAAAGGGTCTCTTTTCCCCTTTTGACTTTATTTTGCTTTTTATTTATTTAGTAACTGGATGTTCTGGTATGTGGTGGAATGAAAGAGAGCTTTTTCCTACCAGTCCAAGAGAAGAAAAAATGTTCTGTATACCGTGGAATTTATTTTTATTTATGTTATAAAGATTGTTTCACATCTCATTAAAAACTAAAATAAGAAGGGAGAAAAAGTAGATGCTATTTGCAGTGCAGTTGACAAGGTCATGGAGAGATGACCAGAAAATAAGTTTTGAAAAGCTGACTAAATAGTGGCAGGGTTTTATATGAATCACAATCCCTGGCCTTCTCTCCACTCTATTTTGTGGATAGAGAAGGACTCTGTTTTGGGGATAGAGAAGGACTCTGCAGCTTGCTATTCCTTTGGATCTTCTGGAACTCTTGAAAAAAAAACAGTGAAATGAAAAAAACAGAGGCTTTCTTCCACTAACTAAATTTTAGATCCAGATCTCTTGGACTTTGCATTATCTAAATCAATCATCTAGGCTTAGTTGACTTCAAACCAGAGTGGTGTTAGCCTAGAGGATACCGCTGAATTGTACAGAATTCTTGCCAGGGGTGATATGAAAGATTTTGGATTTTTTTTTTCTTAAGTGCCTCATATCCTTTAGCAGTTCTACACAGAGCTGTCTCCTTGGAAAATAATGTGAAAACAGTTGTCAAACTGCTGCCATTTATCACAAGTGGACACAAAAAAGAGGGATTTGGAAACAGGACAGAAATCTCATGGTCGGTCTGGCTGTACATCCTTTCTCTGTGGGCACAATGGAAGGCATCTTGTGTTACTTTCTGTTCTGCAGAAGCAGTAAAGAAATATGAGCAGAGACAGGGGGCCATTCTTGAGCTCTGTGCCTTTGCTGAATTACTTATGCACACACAGAATCTGACTGCAGCAAATTAAACTAAATTTCAGGCAAAATTATGAGAGTTCTGTGACATTAGCAGTCTGGCCCAAAAACTTGGTCTAGACTTCAATTTTGCTATTAAATGTCTTCAGAAAGGCTGATTTTCTGCTCTTTCAGTATCATGAGGGTAGAAGGACATTTACTTTCTGATGGGGATAAATCATCTTTTTTCCTTCATTCCCCAAGGCAGTTTTCTTCATAAAGAGAAGTCACCAGTTTTGTAGATGCTCCACCTAGGGAAGGCAGGAGAGCAACCGAAAGAAGAGCATCACCAGAACATGATGGGGAAGTGCTGGCAAGCTGGTCATGTTGCAGGAACGGAGACATTACAGAACCAAGACTAGACATAGCTGTAGAAGAAAGACAAGGAGACTGGGAAAAGGCAGGAGGTGGGAATGTTGTTATCAGATAAATCAAAGCCTGGTCTGCCAGCAAAAGTTGCCTCTCTGTCACCATGACCTCTGCCTAGGCTGTGCAGGGCAGCCTCCTCACTGGACACTGTGAGATGCTGCATTCAGGTCATGGAACTGGATAGTGGGAATTGCAGAAGAGATGATATAGATTAGAGACACAATGTGGCTAAAAGTGTGGCCTTTGTAGTGATATAAAAGACTATCCTTTCTAGGGAACTTTCTTTCTTAGAGTCTGAAATAAAATCTAAGTTTCCTTAATGTCATATCTGCTGTCATAGAAAATATGTATCTCATTCCAATTCAGTGCTGGTCCAGCAGAAGGAAAATGATCTGCTCCTGCAATTATTTACTTTATTAATCCAAGCAGCAGAAAAATGTGTGTTAGTTCTTAAGGCCTCAATCTTGTTAATGAACCAAGCATATGTCAAAATAATGCCACTGATTTCGTTTTTCTTATACTACATTTTCATGCCATTTCCTCTCTTAGAAGAATATTACTATGACTGTGTAGTTAAGATATCAAAACTTAAAAGATGACACCATGAAGGTTACCACTGCAACTCTAATTTGGCCACCTTTTGCACATAAATCATAAGATAGTCTTTAATTACAGGATCATGAACTATTTTTCTCTCAAGAGGACCCCTACCTAGAACAGTGCATCCAAAGGACTTAATTAGCAGCTGTTCAATATTTTTTTTTAGCCCTGTTCTTCAATATGTTGCCCTGGGCCTTTTTTAAAGCACATTGTTCAAGTCCTGCTCTGAAATCAGAATTATTAATTTCCTCCTGGGCTTTTCTGTGATGCTCATCACCACAGAATCTGACTGCTTTTCAGACTGTGCATTTATCATCATAAAATCCATGTGAAGTTTGAGGAAATTATCCGCATTTAGCAGCTAGGCGGTTGAGACAGAGACAAAAGTAAAAAATATCCACCAACGTTGGATCTCCAGTATGAGATACTTCAGAATATCAAAAATTATGTTTTAGCATTACTTAAGAACTTCACAGGATCACAGGATCACAGGATCACAGAATGGTTGAACACATGGCACAGGGCGGCATCCAGGTGGGTTTGGAAGATCTCCAGAGAAGGAGACCTCACAACCTATCTGGGCAGCCTGTGCCAGGGCTTTGTCACCCTCACAAGAAAGAAGTTCTTCCTCATATGAAGATTGAATTTTCTGTGTTTCAATTTGTACCTTTTACTTCTTGTCCTGTCACTGGCCATCACTGATAAAAGTTTGGCCCCATCATTTTACATTCTCCCCTCAGGTATTTGTGCATATTGAACAGATCCCCTTTCAACCTTCTGTTCTCCAGGTTAAACGGGCCCAACTCGCTTAGTCTTTCCTCATACGAGAGATGCTCCAGTCCCTTAATCATCTTTACTGCTCTATACTGGACTCTTTCTACAAGTTCAACGTCCCTCTGCATGTGTGCAGCCCAGAACTACACACAATACTCTAGGTACAGCTTCACACTGAAAGATTAATTCTCCATTAATAAATTAATGGACATCACTGGCAGCTGAGGCCATACAACATTTTGCAAAGCAGCCCTGGAGATACAGATGAGGCACACAAAGATGAAAAACATATCTGAGTTTCAAATCATTGTATACACAGTTTTTAAATAGACAAATAGAGGACTTTTTTGTTTGTTTGGTAGGGGGCGAGGGGGAACAGGGGGCTTGGAAACTAAGGCACCCCTTCTGCTTTTTCTGTTCCTTGCTTCAATCACTATCTGTCTTGCAGATTATCAATAAGGCAGAGAGATTTAAAAAAACAAACAAACAGAAAAAACCCTGCATTCTGTACATTACCTGAAGCCACTAGTGGAGAGAAAATAATAAGTGATCATGTAATTAGCAATTCCGTTACAATACTCCTAGACAAGGTGTGAGGAATACAAGGTAGGGTACAGTGCAAATGGAAATGCTCTGCCACTTCCAAACCTTAGTCTTTTTAATAAACACATGCAAATGAGTATATGGCCACTTGTGTATACAATAGAAAATAGAAGTTTTCTGAGCTATTAACACTGATAAATAAGGAATGCAGCTAGGAAAAAAGTCACTACACTTACACTTTGCAGATAGAGGAAAGCTTTTGCGTATTTTCTATTTGATAAGCAGTAATATGCAGAGTTAAAGATCCATTTTCTATTGCTTACAGGCACAATTAATCTTGAGCAGCCTGGCCAGCCAGCCAGCTCTTCTGGATTATATAACCATCAGAAAACACTAAAGCTCCACAAAATCCTTGCTCTCTGTGCTATTCCAGCTGTGCACTCACTAAGATCTTAAGCAGGTTCTCCAGCTTAGGAAAACATACACTCTTTTTTTTTTCTTCCCCCAGAAGATTTGCAGAA